>VOPJ01000603.1:0-54708 GCA_014673585.1 Semibalanus balanoides
GGTGAATTGAACTCCTAACTTACCAATCTACTCTTATTCTACTCCCGGCATATCCGCTTTTAGCGGCGTGTAGACCCACGGGCCTTAGCGGTAGGAGAGTCGGGTGGGAGTAAACATTTTCCCACATTACTCCCATCCGAAATATCCCACTACACTGAGAGAAAAATTTCTCCGGGACTCTTCCCACAAACTCCCATGATCACCTGGATAATTCCTAACATACTCCACTCCAACTCCCCTCCTTAAAAGAAGAAAAACGCGTCCCTACCGCCATATTGCCGACAGTTGTGTCGTTGCGTCCAGGGGCGGACACGTGGGTGCATAGCGCTGTGATGTTTGCTGTTGTTCTACGATGGGTTCCGGTCGTGTGATATTGGAAATGTGTACGATTGGGCACGGTGAGTGTTTTCTCAATTATTATAATGCATTCCTTTTTCTTTGTAACTGAGAGCGTTATTTATGTCATGTCGTCAGGCCACCACCATGTCAAACCAGCGCCATCCAACATTGACAACTGCGCCTGAGTCATAACGATTATAAACGTGATTCGATGTTCAGCTCGTATAAGATGTCGGGTTCATACGTGATTCGATGCTCAGCCCGTAAGATGTGCACCTTTTGCGTAGGCGAGACACCGCCATCAGTGAGCAGGTTGCTTGACATTTATGTTTTGTTATTTTGACATTTATGCATGTTATGTGGTATCGATGTTTGCGAGATAACTTGCAATATACATTTTTATGTCACTGGATTTTACAACTTATCGTGTCGGGCGGAGTACATTCGGCGTAACGAGGGGGCATCACATGGGTGTACCGACTGTGTATGCACGGAGTATCTTGGGGAGTAGCCTGGGAGTTACAGTGGAATTGGGGGAGTAACTTGGGATTAATGGGGAGAAATTCTGGTGTATAACCGGAGTAACTAAGGAGTAAGGGGGGGGGACAAATAGACATTTCCCAACATACTTCCTTGGGGGAGTACACAATTATCTCGGTATGGGGATATCTTTTGAGTATGTGCGGGGTATCTAGGGGGAGTAACCCAAGAGTTCACGGAGTTATGGAGTAGCATTGGGGTAACTAGGGGAGTAAGTAGGGAGCACTCATGGAGTAAGTTAATATCTAGGGGGAGTAGCCTCGGAGTTACTGAGGAAATGGGGAGTTACTTGGAATTAATGTGGGAGTAATTCTGGAGCATAACCGGAGTAGCTACGAAGTAAGAGGGGGACAAACAGACATTTCCCAACATACTCCCTTGGGGGAGCAAAAAGTTTTATCAGTGAACGCAGAAAAGCTATAAAATAGCGAAGTGACGAAATTGTTTGACCATAGTCGAAATCATGTTGAATTATCAAAGTTTTGCAGAATGAGTAATCTAATGACTAGTGTTCAAATAGTTTTGCTCATCTGTTAAATTTGAACACCAGCAGCCGATCTGTTTTAACGAATGATTGTTGATATTGCCGTTCAAAAAGTTATGCTGAGTGGTCAAATGCGAGAGCAAAAAGGTGTAGCCTACACCTTTTTTGGTTCATACGGTAGGAACTATTGAGCCATGGGCACAGCATGCATGAGGCGTCCCGCTTGAGAGACATCTATTGGCTGGAATAGGAACTATTAAGCCATGCGGCACAGCATGCATCAGGCATCTATTGACAGGACAATGACAGGCAGGACATCTATTGACTAGAATAGGAACTATTGAGCCATGCGGCACAGCATGTATCAGGCGTCTCTGTTGAGAGACATCTATTGACTGGAATAGGAACTATTGAGCCATGCGGCACAGCATGCATCACTGCATCAGGCGTTCTGCTTGATAGACATCTATTGGCTGGAATAGGAACTATTAAGCCATGCGGCACAGCATGCATCAGGCGTCCCGCTTGAATAAACATCTATTGGCAGGAATAGAAGTGTTCGCAAACCGCTGACTGGTGAACGTCTTTTTTGTCGACGAATGTGCTGGTGCTCAGCGCCATTACATGTCACAAGATATTCCCATAGGGTTCACGTGCTGAGTTGGTGGTTTTCACCTCTTCGTAAAATCTGGTGCCCAGCTAAATTTTGATCGTATATTTACATTTTAGAAGTATGTTATATGTTCCTGAAGGAATGCCTTCATGCTATGCTTATGGCTTGCTTAAAGCGAACCTCTTAGGAATCATGCAAATAAGTCTGATTTCTGCGCATACCATTCTGCGGCTCGTGACCTTGAGCGTAGACACCTGGTGGCTGCAAGGCAATCAGGGTGAAGGGGCGAGCCGTATGAAGCTGCACGCATTTGCTTCAGATCATTTAATTTCAGGTAAGCTTTTGATGCAATTTCTTCTGGAGACATTCCACCGTTAAGTATCAGTTGCTTTCACAGCTATGACTAGCAACATTTTCCCATATCCAAGTCCGGGAACGTAACGGATGGGAGGCACGCCAGACCTGTACTTCTCTGCCGATATCTCATAAAAGGGATCAGGTAGACGCACTCCACCCACTCTCAGCTTCTCATCGTATCTTTTGGTATCTCTCAAGCTGATAGGGTCTATTAGGTTCTTACTTCTACGTAGCTCCGTATCTTGGCGTATCGTTCTTACGCTCCGTATCTAGGCAGAACAAAACGGCCTCCACACGCCTCCCAACGTAAACAATCGACTTTTCTGCACTCCAACATGGCGGCCGCCAGCGACCGCTCTGATGACGTAGGGTGCGAACACTTCTATAGGAAGTGTTGAGCCATGCGGCACATCATGCAATCAGGTATTCCGCTTGAGAGACATCTATTAGCTGGAATAGGAACTATTGAGCCATGCAGCACAGCATGCATCAGGTATTCAACTTGAGAGACATCTATTAGCTGGAATAGGAACTATTGAGCCATGCGGCACAGCATGCATCAGGCATTCCGCTTGATAGACATCTATTGGCTGGAATATGAACTATTGAGCCATGCGGCACAGCATGCATCAGGCATCCCACTTCAGAGACATCTATTAGCTGGAATATGAACTATTGACTCATGCGGCACAGCATGCACCAGGTATTCCGCTTGAAAGACATCTATAAGCTGGAATAGGAACTATTGAGCCATGCGGCACAGCATGCATCAGGTATTCCGCTTGATAGACATCTATTGGCTGGAATATGAACTATTGAGCCATGCGGCACAACATGCATCAGGCGTCCCACTTCAGAGACATCTATTAGCTGGAATATAAACTATTGAGCCATGCGGCACAGCATGCATCAGGTATTCCGCTTGATTAGACATCTATTGGCTGGAATATGAACAATTGAGCCATGCGGCACAGCATGCATCAGGCATCCCACTTCAGAGACATCTATTGACTGGAATCTAACTGACTATTTAAAGAAAGTCTGTCTGTCTCTCGTCTATGTGTCTGTTCGACCACACCATTTTTTTCATTATTCATTTCATAAATACGAAATGCTATGAAATCTCGACACATAAGCATTTAGAGTGGTTAAAAAAAAAAAAAAAACATTTCGCAGATCGCACGACAACATGTGTGTGTATTAATGTGTTCCCTACATTTTCCAAACATCAAACTGTTCTCCTACAAGTTAAGATCATGTGTCTGCGTTAAAAGTAACGCGACTCAATTTCTCACCGAAAATACCGCTATCTGGTAAGAGAAGCTTCAACTACACGCAGACCAGTGAGGTACATTATGCAAATATGCTATAGGTGGCGCTGGTGTGCGCAATCGGCGAATATGCTACACCTATAGGTGACGCTGGTGTGCACATTAACCACAATTATGGTGGTAAACGTAAATAATGTAGCCGTTCGCACCGAATTGAAAAGCCACAAACCACGATCCCTTAACGGGTGGGTACCTCGGTAGTATGACGGATAAACAATGTAAAGAAATGTAGTCTGTATGCATTAGATCTTCCAGCGGAGCGGACGGGTTAGCACTAGTAGTATCCTAATGAGTAATGAGTAATGGTAATGGGAATAGCATGTAAATTAAATATAGCAATGCGCATGAGAACAGCACCTGTTCGTACTGGTTAGTGCGGCACCTGCTCCTCAGTCGTAACAATACACATGAGAACAGCACCTGTTCTTACTGGTTAGTTTGGCACCTGTTCCTCAGTCGTTGTGCCGAGTGTACTGGTTAGGCGGCACCTGTTCCTCAGTCGTTGTGCCGAGTGTACTGGTTAGTGAGGCACCTGTTCCTCAGTCGTTGTGCCGAGTGCATACAGAATTTTACATTCTCAGGTATTCTGATTTTTAAGCATCATGCATGGCCAGATCACTGACCTAGGCCGGATCATTTGAGCCAACGTGTGGGAACATTTTTTCTTCTTCACACACTTAAAGGGAGAGCGAGGGTGGTGACTGGTGAGATCCGAAACTTCCATGGGATCTCCCTACCCGAAAGCAAGCTTTTTGTCGTTATGAACTTACTAGATTCGCCAGTATACTTTGGGGATTGAAACTCTTGTGCACAAGTTGTGTTCAGCCCACTGCCCAAGTTCAACCTCAATAGAAATGAAAATGCTATGTCTATGCGTAATAGGTACCTACAGTTAGTATGTCAGTCTCAACTCTCAAAAATGTTGGTTAACTTACTGTGTGTAACGGCAGGACACTGGTTCAAAGCAGCCTTGATCCGTTACTTTGGAGACAACCACGTGTCCTATTCGCGGCGTTAGATGGTCACTGATACTGACAGAAGAACCATTGCTCTGTGCGACCAATATCAGTGATATGATCAATGTCATCATCACAATGCTTCAAAAGCGACACTTTTCATTTCCATTTTAGATTGACTCCATGCAACGCAACATTTATCCTCACGACTCATCAGCTTTTCACACGTGACCTCCGTCAAACCATACGCATGTGACCGCCGTTTGTACTGAGTATCGTAGTTATCGTAGTTTGGACGGCCGGCAGCTTCGGGTGGAGTGGGGAACGTGGTGTTTCAAATTACTCTAGTGGTCCAAATTCCCCACTTTTCCCTATCGCCCCTTCTTTTTGTCCATTTTATAATTAGCTTCTCTTAGCGCTACCTCAATCCTCGACAACCGAAAACAAAACGATCGTTCGACCACCAATCGTGTCCGTCGGGCAATCGAATCATCATGTGTGATGTCATACGATTCTGACCAATCAGAGGTATGCGCTTAAATAGACAGGGGTTCGTTTTAATGGCATATGTGGCACTGTATAATAAAAAACTACCATTATAATTTACACTCGTCTTTTTTGAAAAATATACAAAATCTTACGGTGATAGTTGAATAAAGTTTTAATACAAATATTTCGTTGCACAAAAACGAATTCATCCATTGACGTTTGAAAATAAAAGCAATTTGTACAGGTTTATTTCGATGCATTTCACAAATGTTACGATTCTTTAGTAAAATAATCCCCTCAAAAGTTTTGGCTGAATAATATTCTAGAAGGACACGGTCAAGAACGTTGTCACAAAGAACTTTGAGTGGGGGCAGCCAGGGGCTTAGGGGGCCAGCCAGGTATTTGGTTCCCAACTCGCCCCCAATTGTCCCAATTGTCCCCAATGTTAAGTTTAATTATTCTACTTGAAGTAATACAGCATTGGAGAGGGTAGGAGGGGGTTCATGAAGCTGATAAGTTGAACAGGCTAAAGTAGGAAAGATAGACAATCGTTTTGGGGATAAACCACATATAACCATTGTGTAGCAGAGACATGGTTCCAAGATGCAAAAAATAGATTTCCAGGGATTCCGGATCCCTAGGATCCAATATTTTGAGGATCTTGTTGGAATCATGGAGTTCATAGCACAGGAGTCATTTTATGTTCGTGGGTCCTGTAGATTCCTAGGATCCTGTTTAAATCAATGTTGAGCGTTGGTATTTGGATGTGGAATCTTGTTTAAGCATTTTTCACTTTTATGATGGTGCTAAAAATATACAAATGTGTAATGTATTTCCTGCCTTTGAACTAGTATCACTCACATCAGCGATCCATGAACCTCGTCGCCGCCGTACGTTCTGGTGCGCCGGCGACAGACGACGGCCTGCCGAGGTTCCGAATCATCGCTCCACGCGCCAGTAGGGTGTCGATGCCGCTGTGCTACGATCGGCTGGTGGCCGACTGGAGCTCGGGTGTTCACGAATCAGGCCGCAGTTCAGTGAATAAGTGGGGCGAGCGTGGCTGTCGGTGTGGTCTCCCTGCATCGATATCGTCACCCAGGACGCGGACTGAGTGAAAACAAGACGCGAACACCGGCACCGTCCGAATGGCTTGACGATTGAGCATGGAGTCCGCGATTCGATTGCTAAAGGATAGTAGATAACGGGAACGAGATGTGCGTGACTGAGTGGCAGACCGAGATGCTGACACTGACACGCGGCCAGGTTACGTTGCGTGTCTGCAATGCGAGCAGAAAAGCGCTCAGTTTCAGAGCCCGTGCGGGCTCCGGACTTCTGATACGAGTACTCCAAGGGGAAAACGAACATAGGAAGAAACACAAGACGCTTCATTGATATCTCTCCAAACAAGACAAGACGCGGCCCCCAAAGCTGAACATTGTGACAGCGCTGGCAGACCCGTCTGATACACGCATCTTCGCCACCGTAGGTCAGAAGCGTCGGCGGCGCCGCAACGCTGCGAGGGCAGGTCAGAGAGCGCGAGGCTCCCGCTCGGGATTCCTCGCCCGCCGCGGAGTTGTGCAACGCCGTGCCTACCGCGGTGATAACCGGCAACTCTTACCGCGAGGCTCAGCCGGGGCGGCTGAGTGGTATGGAGTGCGTTTCCAGAGGCCGGTGGTGTGAGGACGGTCATCACTGTCTCTATGCACCAACACGTTCTCGGTTTTGGTCGGAACCCACTTTGCTTGCATGTGAAATTGAACGCCTCCATTGTGTCTGGAAGTATCGCTAACCGCTTGAACTGGAAATTAAAGCGCTACTGTTGCTCACCGCTACATAAGTCCGAGGTAGAAAAACTTGGACCGAGAATACAATTACAGAACCAATTTCTTAATTCTGACCGACTGTCGCAGAAAAATTAGACTGAACGTGTTTTGGTACGTTTAGATCAGCTGGCGATGAAGTACCTGTGACTGATAAATTCTGTGCTGTGTCAGGAGCAACTGCACGGCTTGATCCGAACACTCCACGGAAACGGGCCCTGCTTCAAGACGCTGATGAGTATCTGGACGGAAATCTCTTGGGACAAAGGGCAAATTGCAGTGCTCTGGTTGCTGAGCGTATTGAGCGGAACCTCTTAAAGGGCCTATTGAGCAGCGAATCGAGCATGCCTGCTCCTTGGAAAAAAAACTGCGCGTGGTACGGGTTAGATTGGTAGCAAGCAGGAATTCTGTGACTGGCTTCAGATGGAGCGCAGACAGCGTGTGCGGAGATGGATAATTGATGTTTTGCCGCTGACTCATTGGGTGAAAGTTGTGATCCAGGAATCAATTTAGGCCGATTTTTTTTATGAAATTTTACAAAGACTTGCTCATATTCCAACATCACGGGTTGTGTGACTGATAATGTACGCGGACGCATGTGGCAGTTCATTTCCCACACATGGTCGCACCCAAAGATTTAACGCAGTGAATGGAAAGAGACGCTGATTGAGTGAGAAGTTTGAAAGATAAAGCTTGACAGCACTGGTTCTCGCAGAACAGTTTAAAGATAATCCGAACCCCCCAAAAACAAGATTTTATCCATGCTGGTAGCATACCCACGTCAGCGGACGCTCGGTAGGTTACATTGTTTCCATCGACTTTGATTCATCCACCCACTCCATCCCCTCCCCAGTCTATCAAAATCCCTCTAGGCGTCCGTTTGTGACAAAAACTTGACTATGGAGAAGCACATCGTGTCAGCTGGTATAAGCGACTTGAAGCATGATCTGATGGTTTGGTGCAAAATCCTTCGACAAGAAGCTGAAATACCAGAGTCTGGAAGAAAAAGAGGCTCATTGGAAGGCACCCTTGTGTTCCCTTCATCTTAATGTACTGTTTGGATGTTTGGGGGAGCTGCAGCACAAACCAGCATCAGGATAAAACCACGGCATTTCAGAGGTGATTAAACCATTGTGTACGTATTGTGAAGGGTGCTCGCCGGATATTGATCACGTGACCCCCTCCTGACGGAAAGCTGGGCTCGGCAGGCCGGTTTGACGATCCTGTTAAATCACGTGTATTTGGCGGCGATCACCATGATTCTGAGCTCACCTCGTTCGCCGCGTGTGCCTGAGGGAAAGCGTGTGACCCTTACCGTAGAGACCGTTGTCAATGCCGGTGTTCACTCGGAGAGACAAGAAGCCGACAGGCTTATTGTGTATTGCTCTAGGGTCCGTACGGGAGTGTATTGCTCGTCGCCCTAGCGGTGCGATCCGTTGCTGTTTCCGCATGGAACAACATTATAGGGTTGGCAGGTGCGCTATGAGTCGGCACGTAGCCCCGCGGACTTGTACAATCGGCGGGCGCGAACGAGTGATCGCTCCAGCAGCCCCAGCTGATGTGCTGATGTCATTTTCATTTTATTTTTATTTACTACTTTATATATTTTATATGTATACTTTTTATAATCATAGCCTTGTGGAAAAGAGAATAGAGTTAGACTGCAGTTGTGGCATATTTGTGTGTGTGAGCATAATGTATGGCGTGCGTAGTTACCATTGTAAAAATAGGACGCGTAACCGGAAAGAGAACCACTAACGTGAGTGTTTATGAGAGATTACATAGATTGAAATTGATTTGACTCAATGTCAATGGTTGTAATATTTACATGTGGCTGATCAGACTTGTGCGGAGGATCCACCAAAAAGGTCCGGGATTGGCCAGAGATCCCTAGGTTCAAGATCTGGGTTCCTGTTGGATTCTGGATCCTGCAGGATCATTTTGTCGAGTGATCATGTGGATCTTGAATTCTGAAAAAATGGGATCCTATGGAACTTGGATCTTGGAGAAGAAATAAATCAGGGAATCCTGTGGGTCTTTGATCCTGGAAAACCAGTTTGTCGTGGGATCTTGTGGATCTTGGATATTATTTTTGGGCCTTGGCACATGTCTGTTGTGTAGTGTGTATGATGCAATGCATCTGCATGGATAAATCGTAAACATGCATGTATCCCAGTTTCTGTTGCACTATCGCTGCAATACCACAACAAGCATCATAACTAAATATTTATAAATTTTTCCAGTCTTGTGCAACAGTTAAGCGTTGATATCTGCTAGAAACCAATGTTGTAAAGACCAACAGCATTCTGCAAGCATGGCAGTTCATATTCCTGTCCCTAGATGGCACAAGTAGTAAACGCCTGAATTTATGCTGTACCGCATAGCGTGAAGTCTTGGACTGGAGTTTGCGCAATAGGGGGAGGAGATACACATAGGTAACGAGTTATTCTTGTCATCTAAAGGGGTAACCGTATTGTCACGAACTCACGGTTGTATGTATGTGGGATGCCTGCTGACGCGCCCCAAATCACTGCTGAAGCGGACTATAATAACTCTTCCTTAAAACTACTAACGGCTCCGTGGCATTTGAGTGAGCACTGACCAAATGCACGCACGTATGGAAGGAAACGGGTACAGTTAGTGCATAGAGGATAATGTGTGAACTGTGAAGATGACTGCAATTCAGCAGCCGAAGGAGCCACACAATACAACGTGACACATGCGTTGAGAGAAACAGCAAATTCAAGCGAGCATTAAGATATATGCTGCTAATTAAGGCAGGCGAGTTTTGCAAAGAAAGTAACAATTAAACAACTTGGAATAAGGAAGACGCAATTAAACGCGCGAGAGGCTATCAATCCAAACATACTGAATGAGATGCTCAAACTCAAGCGCACCAGACTGTTAGGTGGGTAGGGTAAAGAAATCGATAGTTCAGCCAACGAGGAGACTTACGATTCATCAAGTCAGGAATGGTGGGGTGAAAGGTTAGGCGACCTGTGTTTTATATTTAACGCTCTTTGTACTGTGCAGCGTCCGCATCTCCCCGCTCAGTCGTCACTTCACTGGTCACAGCACTACAGACACGAAATGGCCGTCATTGCGGAGAGACGTCCAAATGTCGTGAAAGTCGAGACAGAACAGAGCGAGACATGTTGACGGAAAGCTTATACACAGCGAGCAAAGAATCGGCGAGGTCTCGGTGAAAGGGATAAGTTCGCACAGGTGGCCACTGGCCATGTCGCGTTGAGGTATAGACTCAGGTGGCTGGTCTCAGCGCATCTCAGCGCGCTATGTCAACGCACCAATCACGACGGTCCACAGCACGCGGCCGGTCACGGCCTCGTGTTAGGCGCGATACAGCACAGAGGCGAACGTGAGCTGGGCGAACGGCGCGGGCCGGCGGCGAGCACGACGGACACAAACAACTCGCCGGCGGACACTTTGACGCTGATGACCACTGTGCATACAGACTTTGACTGACGTATTTACAGTAGTTGTCGTGCATACACCCAAAGGTTGTCCGACTGGGATAATGAAGGCGGCCGCACACTGCACGTTCGGTGCCCGATATCACTACGGAATTCCTCCTCGGAAAATGGCGGCGACACCGCGGAATATCGCCCTTGTTTCGGCAAATTCGACGCCGTCTGCTCGCGAGGTTCCGCCCCACCGACATACAGCATGTCGCATCCTGTCCCTACAGCCTGTCCTTACTAGCAACGTTTGGTGGTCATTTTTGACGAAGATGTAAATTGTATGTTCGGCACCACGAAATTTTTACACAATAATATTTCACAGCGGTAAGAACATGCTGTGAAAAATTTGTACTCAAATGTGTACTCTCATCCTGCATAGATCTGCCACTGTTAACCGGATAAAGGTTTCCAGTCCGCGGTTTGGCTTCGTTCAGTCGCAGAAAATCGTGTGGACCATTTTTTGCGAAGTTCCGCCAGTGAACATTCGGCGCGTTTAGCTTGCGTTTTTCATCGTTTCGGGTACTGCAGACGGGGAAGATCACTGACAATAACGGAAGATGGTGACGATACCACAGAGTCCGCGCACCGAATAGTCTAGCGTGCAGCAATTGTCGCTAAGGGTCTTTTCTGGTGGCGACAAGTCATATTAATATGCCAGATCGGTGAGCCGCTGCGCAGCATGAATTTGCTTTTGCACTTGCAGTTACGGAGAGTCACCAATTTTAAGGCACTCAGTATTTATATCACACAGCGAACAACCAGTTTCCAAACATACTGCCTCTTGGCGTTTTTTTTTTGGTGGGGGGATTAATTTTCCCAATATGAAACCCTTGGAGGGTGATAAACGGCGAGCGTCTGGGCGCCCAACAAACACCGCTGAGTTGATCAGTTCATCACATTTTTTTGTTATTTCTCTTCCATAGCACGTGCCGTAGTTTTGTCTCCTTTTCACGTCGGCGATTGTTACGATCGTAGGTTCCATTGCACTCTCCATTGTGCAGTGTAGTGCAAATGTTCTGTCCACTTCATCGACACCACCCGATGTCGATGCACCCGGCGAATAGATCCTTCGTGAAAACGGCTAGTAGCAGTCCTTTTAGCGCACTATTCGAATAAACCCCCCATTTCCCAGGGGCGATGTTTGTTTTCGCCTGCCGGAAGCTAGCGTAGAAATAATTCTTACAAAGCACCCGTTTAGTTTAATGTCAACTTTGTCCATCGGTGCTGTCTGTCGGTGCTGCACGCAGTGAAATCTAATGAAACTATTTATGCCCTCGCCCCTGATATCGGGGGCGAGGACTATAGAAATTGCATTGGATTCCACTGCGTGGAGCACCGACAGACAGGCAGAGACAGAGGTGGTGTCGATGAAGTGGACAGAACAGTTGCACTACACTGTACATACATCATCTCCATCGCCAACTTTAATCTCCATTCTCCACAGTCGTTTGTGTAACCTGTTCAGTGATACTTCATACTTCATGACCGCCAGCATGCCATCATATCAGGCCGTCGCGTATCCACCATGTGATTCATAAAAAGTGTCGGAAAAAAGTAATAAAACACAAGCACGTGCAGGTATACGTGATTTATTAGACTTTGCTAAAAGTACATCTCAAAGTATTTATTTTGTCACAGGGACAATTGGGTCACTGGGTGTCATGCTGTTGCCTATCAACCGAAGGTGGCGAATTGTCGAATTTCACATAGAGCTCAAGTCAGAAGTCGCTGTGCATAGACAGTTTAAGCGAGAGTTTAAACGTAGCCCCCTTCTAGAACTTCCATTTTAAAGCCGGTCAGTACATGCAATGCGAAAGAAACTGTCCATAACACCAACGGAGAGTTTCCTGGGCGTCCATAAAGTGCTCGATTAAATTAAAACATGCAACGTGTTGATGACGCCTTGAAGCAGAGCCCGAAACGTTCCCTTCGCCGACACTATCAGGCACTTGGGATATCATACAGCTTGCTGTGGAGGATCGCGCGTCTGGACCTGAAGCGATTCCCATATCGCATTCATGCCAAAACACCACTCAAACTGCCAAAAGAGCCATAGAATGGCTTCAAGCTCACTTCGGAAGCCGCATCATTTCCCACCGAACAGAAAACGAATGGGCGTCTCACTCACCGGACCTTAATCCATTGGAATTTTTCATGTGGGGCTATCTGAAGGACAGCGGCTACCGAGACAAGCCAAGAACAATTCAAAAACTGGAGAACGCCATTGAATCCATCGCACAAACATCCACGAAAGAAACCTGTGCAGAAGTGATCCGGAACTTCTCTGAGCGACTGGCGATCTGCCGGTCCAGGCGCGCAAGGCATATTGAGCAACGAGCATGATCTGCACAAAACCGTGTAGCAGCCGAAATTGCTTGAGACAACTGCCTGATTTTTGTACCAATATAACTTTATGAATCATGCTACCTGTGTACCAATTTGTAGTGAAATTAATTGAACACTCTTGAAATATATCTGTTTTTTCCGACACTTATTTATAAATCACCCTGTACATCAGCATATTCTAGTAGAATGTGTCTAAGACTGTGAAACGTTCGCCGTGTTCCAGATCCGTTGCTTTGATCTAAGCTATGTCTTCAAGCTGGTATTTACCTGCCAGCTTTCACTGTAAATTATGTCAGTAACTCACCTGTGGAGTACTTTCGTTCGAATATGACGTGTACGCCGTACGGTGTAGTCACATGTATGCAGGGTGGAAGGGACCTCGTAGTTGCAGAAAGTCTACAAAGAGTGGATATTATTTACATCATGTATTTGTCGTCGTCGTTCCATTTCAGCAGTCCAGAGCGCGCTACCAGAAACTAGGATATAAAATGGTAAGAATTAGTATATATTTTACAGCAGAGAGTGTACGTGATGTACATCAATACAAAGTCGGCAGCGCGGCAGGTGCAGCCGCACACATTGCGGTCCTCCTGCAGGACAGCGCGCTGTCCCGCCTGGCGACCCTATAGTAGCGCCATCTGCGCCAATCGCTGCACGAGGGGAGCCACGGCCATTTTGATTGGTCGAATCGGGTGGACGCGGCTGTGCGTGCTTACGGGGCGGCGGGAGGGGCGGCGAACGCGGGGCAGGGGCGCCGGCGGGGCGGGGCGGCCGATCGGGGGAGAACGGAGCCGACTCCCGGCCGGCCGCGGTTGCGTCGTGTCCGCCCCGGCGTCCGTCGCCGCCGGCGACGGCAGCCCGCTCGCCGGACCCCAGGCGAGGGGACCCATGTTGCGCGCAACGTTGCGTGCGCGGGACGTCCGCCAGCCGCACGGCGCAGGGACCAAAGGTACACAACTCAAACAGGACAGGAGGGAACATACAAAACCAGGAAACCGAACGGCCCGAACACGGAATATATATATATATATGTATATATATATATATATATATATAGTCATATATTTATATAATAAATATATATATATATATATATGTAAATATATTATATATATAATATATATATATATATATATATATATATATATATATATTATATATTATATAATATATATATATGATAGGTATGTGTGAGTTTGAGCGCGCGTCTGCGTCACATTATTAAAGCTATGACCTTCGGTGTGTGTCTGGTCGGTGTGTCACGCAGTGCAGCAGCTCGACGCTCTCAGGCTCTCTCCCTGTCTCTCACAACCCCCCCCCCACGCACACACACCACTACACACACACACACACACACACACTCGCTCGCTCTTCTCTTCGTCTCCGGGCGCAGGCGTGTTCGGCCACCATCACAGAGGCGGCCTAGCTGAAGGCCGGCTCGGCGGCCTTGAGCGCCGGCACCGGTGGCACGCTGACCAGCGAGCTGGTGGCAAACAGTTTGTACCAGCCGATGGCAATGTTGGAGAGGTCCAGGTCGTCTAGCATGATCTGCGCCACGCCCATGAAGATCTTCTTGCCCTCCATGCGGCCGTAGTCGCCCCAGACGGTAACCTGCGGCAGCAGTGGAGCCAGTGTCAGTGAGAAGACCAGATAACGCCGACCTGTGACAGCTCGAGCAGAGTTTGGAGAGGAGCTAGGGACGGAGATACATGAGCTTTGATAGAGTCATTCAGTTATGACAGCTTTTTATACTATAGGATTATAGGTATTCGATGACTGTGATGATTATCATTATGATTTTTTTTTTAATTCCCCTACCCATTAATAGGTAGGCAGGAGTGCCCTTCCATGCCCATGTGACCTGACTACGTTAAATAGCCAAGAGGTTTAATAAGGATGATGGATATTCAATCACGTATAGGTCACATTCACTGCCCGCTATTTTTATTTATGCTGGAAAGGATGCCGCCACCTGTATTATAAATGCTTTTGTTTGAGATCAAAAAGCAGGGCAGATAGCAAAGCTAGTGCGCCTACTCGAATCCCAGAAACTGACTATAGTAGGTGCTATGGGGAATAAATGAATACATTTTTTTTAAACATTTATGCACAGGAGCATGCATATACACCTCACACCTCACACTCACCACACCTTAAACATCTACACACCACACACATCGTAACACACCTCACACACCTAACACACTCACACACTCCACATACTTCACACACTCACAATGCTCACAGGCTCACATTGGACACACGGAGCAACGGAGCACAGTGCACACACCACACCCACTCCCACACCCACTCAACACAATCCACTCCCAATCCACTCCCACACCCAACTCCCACACCCGCTCCCACACCCGCTCCACACCCACTCCCATTGTGCCAAGCCACTCCCAAGCCCCACTCCCACACCCAATTCCCATAGGCACCCCACTCCCACAACCACTCCCCAATCCACTCGCACCACACACTTCAATTCCCCTACTCAGAATTTAAAAAAAATGCTACACTTGCTTGCTTGCTAAAAAATTGAGGCATGAGTTTGAAAAAAAACATAAAAACATAAAAAACTAGAGGGGCAGACCGACTCAATATATTGTATACAAGTTAATATAACGCTTACTGCTTTTTGATAAATAATTAGTACTGGAGCGAATATACCATGAACATATTTCTTTAAACCCTATTACTGTGCGGGGGGGGGGGCCGATCGGCCCCCTTGAGGTTTTTCGCGTATGGGTCATTCATAACTCAATCAGAATCTTCAAACTTGCTGGCTTTTCCAACGTTTCATTGCGCATCGAATGGCTTGTTTATTTTTTCCAAATTAAATTATTAGGAGGGGGTCCAGGGACCAGTTTTTAGGGCGTTGTTCGGCCGTTTTGATCGCAAAAATCTTTGCATTGTTAACACCATGCAGAGTTTGTGTTGAAGAGAAGTGTTAGCCAAAAAAGACGCGGTAGAGAATTGATTGTTTTTTCAGAGGCTATCTCAAATTTCAAAATTTGATTTTTGAAAGCCAAATTTTTTTGAAAACTTAATTGTTTCACAAAATGATTGCAAGTTTTTTATTTTTCAGGACGTTTAAAAAAAAACGGAAGATATGTGGAGAAAAAACATGCCAAATATATGTGTTGAAAGTTCAGGTGATATCTAAATATTTGATGACCTGATGTCAGGTAAAAGCTAACCTTCCAATATAAGTATATGGTGAAAAAAAAGGGAAAAACGAGGGTTTTATACAATATGCATCAATCATATTATTTCAGTATTCATGTCATCTTAGGCCCATCTTGATGAAAGGATAAATTTTTAGTCAGTAATTTGAAAGGGTCATTCAAGGTCACCAACACCTTTTTATCAATAACTCGCTAACAACAATCATGTGACTCACAAGACCGGCGTCTCAAAATGTTTGTCTCGTCATACGGTCTTTTGATATGCATTTTGACCGATTTACGTTACCTTTACCTTAACCTTGACCTTGACCGGGGTCAAATTTTTGATTTGACAAAGTTGATATGAATTTAGAACCGCAATGATCCGTGAGAAACACGATGGTACCAAATAAGTGCTGTAATTATACTTGAATATAGAAAAGTAATAGCGAACAAACATTGCCTGAAAAACGTTTTTTTTAACTTTGTTGACCTCTACAGTATCCAAAACCATGACCCCATGAGTCATGTCTGATGCCTTACGGTAACGTCAATTAAAACCCGCTTACAGCGAAATTTGGTCGGATTCCTCCTAGCTGCCATAGTTTCGAGATAATGGCAAGGTTTCTGAAAATATCATTTTTGACAAAAATAATTTTGATGACGTCATTTGACCTTGAAGCTAATAATCCAAGGTCACCAAATTTGACAAATGAAGTTCATTGTCGACCTTAGTTCACACAGCCAAGTTGTGCATGTTTCTAACTCTTATTGGCAGCGGAGATCTGAAGGGGGGGGCCGAAATAAAGCCCCCCCGACAGATTGTTTATACTTTTCATCCCTCAGGAATAGGGTTAAGGTATCCTTATTTTCTAGGACATTATGTAAATTCATGGAACAGTTTACCAAACAATTGAATTCCACGCCCTCGGAGCAGACACAGATAATGAAAATGTTTTATAATTTGTCAGTGCACGTGGGATTCTAAAGTGTTGAATTTAAATAGCCTGTGCTCATGATATCGCATACAAGATCCAAAATCAAAGATAAAGGACTAAGCCAGTCCTAACCGCCTTAGTCGGCGAACGACGAGCGAGCCCGTAGAAATTCGATATAAAAAACATTGGTCTGATGTCATCTAAATTCAATTTATTACCGTTTTGCGCTGAAACTGATTTGTTTTATATTTTCCTGATTAACTTTTCCATCACTCAGCTTAGTTGCTCAGTGTTGTGGTCTCAAAACACACAACAAATTTCAGCTTGATCGTTCTAGCCGCTTCTGAGTTACAGAACAGGGGTGTTCACGTGCGCACGTGCAGTATGACTCAGAGTTTGACTTGCGCAACATCGCCAGTCGTGTGATATCAAACGACACACGACTACACCAAATTTCAGCTTAATCGGTCCAGCCGTTTCTCAGCTATAGCAAGATTACGTTTACTGACACCCTGACGCAGCACGTGCCACGCGCCATGCTGACCCCTCACGTGAGACAAAACATGTTAATAACATACGTGATTGAATTGGGCTATCATGTGGCGAAGACCGCTTGTCAATATGATACGAGACTCCAAAGATATAAGCCTCTGAAAAGCGTTACGGTCGGGTCGAGCTAGGTCGGCCGCTTATGTGTGATACAAATTCCTTATTCAATGAGGACTCGCGAGTGCTTTGCACTCGCTCGTGATTGCTAGCTCGTCCTCCCGTGGTATATGTAAAAAAATCTGAATATGAGCGGCCCGGCCCGACCCGACCCGACCCGTGGCGACGTTTCTGAGAAGATTATATCTCTGCAACCGCACGTCCGATTGACCAGCGGGCTTCTTTGCTGAGTAGCCCTATACAGTATACAACCTATCCTTTTTGAGACCAGTGCCGACTCATGTGGGTGACCACCACGGCGCGTGGCGCGTACCGCGTGAGGGATGTTAAAACGTGTTTTCTCACAAAAACTCTGCAACGGCTGGCCAGATTGAGTGCATATTTTATGTGTGGTTAGTGAACTTTCAGCTGCCAGTTATCTTAAAGTCAAGGATGGGTGCCCCTGCACGTGCGCACGTGCACACCCCTATTTTATATTTCAGGAACGGGTGAACCGATTGTGTTAGAATTTCGTGTGGTTAGGGAGTTAGGTTAGGGAGTTAGGGAAGTTAGGGACCCAATTGGGCATCCACCACCCTGCCGGCAATTCTGATTGGGGCCAATTGGGCAGCACTCGGGTTTGCCCGACCAATAGGTTGGGTTAGCCCAGGCTATAAGCTGGTGTATGAAACACGCACGCCAGGCAGGACCCAAGTTACAGCCTGGGCTGCCTGATCAGGAAACCCGAGCTAAGCCTGAGCTGAAACCGATTAATTTTATGATATGTTATTTTATTTTTACTTTTATTTTTATTTTATATTTCAAACTGAGCAGTCTCCTCAGCCTTATAACACCAATGAAATTCATCACCATCAAGTGATGAATTCTGGTCAGGCATGTCCAATTTCAGCCCGATAATAATTGTTGGGCTCAACTCGGGCCTGCCCAAATTGGTTTTGCCGAGGCGAAAACCGAGTTGGACCCAATAAGAGAAACTCGTAAGTTGGGCAGACCGGGCTATTCCCACTTAAGCCCGAGTTGCCCGAGCAATGTCCAACTGGGCTGGGCTGGGCACCTCCCCACATTTTAGGTTTGTGTGTGTGTGTGTGTGTGTGTGTGTGTGTGTGTGTGTGCACGTGCGCACGTGCGCACGTTTTTTGTATCTCAGAAGCTACTTGCCCGATTGAGTTGAAATGCACCATACACTTTTTTCGTGCTCGCTCGCTCATCGCCAACTACCGCACCTTACTGGTACCTAGTATTTCACCTTGCCGGGCTTGTGGCTTCGTCAGATATAAATGTTATGCTATCAACTCTGACAAAGCCGGAAGGTGAAATATTAGTTCTTTGATCCTTTATATTTGATTTTCGATTTTTCTACGGTATCATGGGCACAGCCAGGCTACTATAACTCTTAAAGCATAGGATAACTCTGACAGCATATGATTATGGTAGAACGAAGTACTTTTGTTGTTTAGATGTCCTCGATTACACACAATGTTAAACTTCTATCACTGCTCAACACCCTGTGACCTGTCTAAAAATATATGTTTTGCTTGCATTTTGTTATGCCAACCCAGTAAACTCTTACGCATCGACAGTTTTGACCTTTGAGATAGACGATTACAAATATTGTATCGCACCGTCAGCTCTCCAACTGGAGCAGAAATGCGCGGCACATAAAAGTTCGTCATTACGGTGTTGGGCGCCAACATTGCACTGTATGTGAGCGTAGAGCGCGTTGCCGGCCAGCCAAACGGTGTAGTTAGGTTACACCGCAATACACAGCTGTTGTGCGGGACAGCAGCCCAGTACAGGTAGCCAGACAGCCGCGTAGTTAGGCTGTACCGCAATACACGGCTGTTGTGCGGGACAGCAGCCCAGTACAGGCAGCCAGACAGCCGCGTAGTTAGGCTGCACCGCAATACACGGCTGTTGTGCGGGACAGCAGCCCAGTACAGGCAGCCAGACAGCCGCGGGCCGTGTCACGGCGGCGCAGCTCGGTAATGGTGATGATAGGACGTCGCACATGGCCTGAGACGTCGCACATGGCCCGACTTGGACTGGCGACTCAGCAGCAACGTCGATTGGAGGGGAGCAGCCGCTTAGTTGTCATTCGAACCTCCAACCATGGTTATCCTCCGCATTACCCACCAAACCAATGGTCGTTAAAAGACGCAAATGATGGGAATCCAAAGTCATGAAACGATCCACCTTTAACATGCTTATAAGCAAAACTTAGATTAAAACTCAAGATAAGGTATTGATTTCATAATCAGGTGAGTAGTTTTTTCCCCAAAAACAATAAAAAAGGGAAGACTGAACTGAAAAAAACGCTCAAGGAACAATCAAAGTTCAAAAAAAAAAAATCGCCAGTTCTGAACCAATTCCTCGTCCAAGTTGTGGAGGGGCGGGCTGAAGCCAAGTTAAGGGGGCTGAATCCCTTAGGGGGAGGCTGAATCCTCTCAATGAGATACTACACCCTTCGTCATAATACTGGATTGAATTTGCAACAAAAACATGCTAAGTATGTTTTCCATCACAATTTCGGAGCAAGTGCTGTTCGCTTGAAAATATTTTAGCAAATTACTACGCATTTCATATTGCTATCTGTGAACTACTATATGATGATAATGTGCGTTTTGAACGCACCGGCTAGTGGCTACTGAGGCCATTGTAATCAAGGCCTTATATACTAGGTACAGTCACGAAGCGAAATGGGTCAAGGTTAGCAATATACTTTTCCGTTATTGTGACGTCATGTCCAGTGCTTCTGTATAAAGGGAAGACAAAGGAAACACAAACTCTGACGTCAATTTGACGTTAGAGTTTGGATTTAATAGTTAAGAGGCCTGACCCATTGCGGCTATGAAGGTGACACCCCCCATGATTGTAATAGCTCTGGCCAATCGGGTGAAAATCATAAGTAATATATAATTAACACGTTATTTAATTATATTAATATCTTTTAGCCTGACACTGCAACATAGCAATCTCCATCAAAACAGCTTCACCGTCTTGTGTAAGTGGGAATCACTCTGCCAAGCACCATTTTGGGGACCGTACGAACAGCACACACTTACAGCTCACACGGTGAGTCGGTATAGTGCACCAATGTGTATTGGAGCCAGCCTGCGCTGCTACCACATAGGACGTACCTGAAGCACGCAGCCGGCATACTTCTCCGTGAAGACCAGGGTTTGCTGGTAGAACGGGTCCAGTGTCCGTCGCGCTGTCGTAGTTTTGGCCTTAGACAAACACCTTTTGCCGTCCACCAGATATACCTTCACGTAAGGAGCTGTGGAAGATGGTCGCAGTCAAGGAAATGCCACTTGAGCAGTGACGTTTCTGGCTTCAATCGAGTGCTCATAAGAACAGCATTTAACTAATTGAATTGTAGGGTTATTGCCCTTTTTCACTTAAAATACACCACTTACCCATGAAAAGTGTATACACGAAGAAGAAAGTCATACAAACGTATTGCTACTATCGCTCTTTAGCCAGAATTGAGGCGAGGTGGTAATCAGCAGCCAGAGGGCCGCCGATGACGAGTGTGTATAGATGGCGCTGTGATCGCCTGGCCGCAGCCTGGCCCGGTCGCCGGTGCTCACCTGGAAGAACCCTGGAGCCGGTTCGTGCCTGCAGGTCCCGCGCCCGTATCACCTCCACCTCAAGGTTGCCCTTGCGGTCACACATGGAGAGCTGAATGTCACCCAGTGATGGGCTGGCCAGCATCTGTCGACCCACCAGCTGACCTGTACGGCAGGGGACAGGACTCAGGTCAGCACTCAGGTCAGCACTCAACACTCAGCACTCAGGTCAGCACTCAGGTCAGCACTCAACACTCAGCACTCAGGTCAGCACTCAACACTCAGCACTCAGGTCAGCACTCAACACTCAGCACTCAGGTCAGCACACAGCACTCAAGTCATAATTATATATGCTATTATCCGCTATAGCTTACATACCACGTCATATTTTTTTAATCTGTTTGATGACATCCCCCAAATCATGTTCATGGAATTAGTCAGTATGAAAGCTACAATTTTAATACTAGCTAATTATTGGTCCCGTCTGTTCAAACAAACTGCTTTGTTTTCCATCTTTTATATTTAAGTCAATTTCAGTAGAGTTTAGTAAAGTTCAAAAGAGTTCTGTAGAGCCTACTTCTGCTCATTCTGGAAGCATTTTATATACAAATGTTTCATGCATCACCCGATCACTGAGCTACATTTTCTGTATACCTTTATACTCTTATCTAATATACCTACTGTAGCGCCAAATATCAAATAAATCGCCGGTAAAGTTGTGCAGTTCACACTATAGCAAAGACAACATATATTCAACTGAGTATCTGGCTGAATTGCAATCCAATCCAGCTATACTTACCGGGACCGAGGCCCTCGATAAAGTCAGCAATGTGGCCCTCCGGCGGCACCCGCATACCAGGTACCAAGCTGAAACACGCATCCAATCCCGGGTCAGGGTAAACCAGGTACAAAACTGAAACACGCATCCAATCCCGGGTCAGGGTATACCAGGTACCAAACTAAAACACGTGTCCAATCCCGGGTCAGAGTATACCAGGTACCAAACTGAGACACGTGTCCAATCCCAGGTCAGAGTATATCAGGTACCAAACTGAAACACGTGTCCAATCCCAGACCAGGGTATACCAGGTACCAAACTGAAACACGTGTCCAATCCCAGGTCAGGGTATACCAGGTACCAAACTGAAACACGTGTCCAGTCCCAGTTCAGGGTATATCAGGTACCAAACTGAAACATGTGTCCAATCCCAGGTTAGGTGTGGATGGAGGGAGAGCGGGAGGAGACAGTTTGCAAGAACTGACAACATACATATATGAGAACAGGCTAACAATAATATCGCTCTGCCCACCAGCCGTTAATTCAACAGTAGAGACATGTCAGCAGAGGATACAGAGTCCCGTCGTGCTTAGCGTTAAGTACAGCTCAGGTGTGCTAGGCGTGACAATGAATTAAGAGCTCCCTAGACTGCTGAAAGCTTGTGTAAGCGATAGCTCGGACAGCTAAGAGCAGCCAATCTTTATGGCGAACAGATGAACTTACTTAACAGTAATGCAACAAAACTCATACACACTTACAGCATGTGCTCTACTCTGTACTCACACCCATAAGTCGAGTGGCGTAATACAGCAGCATACAAAACATGGTGGTTCAAACAATGACAGCGAAGAACCTCATGCATCGCTACAGCGTATCTCACCAGAAACGTAAAAAGTGCAAGTTGGCCGATACCGTAGACACAAGTGCAACTCAGCTGACTGGCCAGACTGCGCGCGCGGAGCTGGGGAGGGTGGTGGTGGCAGAATTCAGAGGTCAACAATTTGAAGTCAGCTAGATGTATGTATGTTTGGGAATGCCTATTTGTCATCAGATCATAAACCATGCTATCGTATTTTCCAAGCAAAAGCCCGTCTTCATTCTCCCTTATTCGAGATGTAAAACGTCTCTCAACCAATTGAGGAACGGTATCAATACATGTATTAAAATACAAAAGCTTTTACAAATAGCACGATGCTGTTTCGATTTCGAAATCAATGCAAGCGTATTTTATTTTTAATGACTGACGCCACATTATAAATTGTGGAAGCATTGGGTTATGAATACGTACATTATCTTCGAAATCTTAGAGGACGAGCAAACATACCATTCTGCTCAGTTACGGGAAATTGTGGTCTGTTCGGGTGAATTGTGTGCACAATATTGATAGTTTATTGGCGTAATGTATGCAGCATATCGTTTGATGTTATACTTGCAAAAACGAAAAATATTAAATATTTGAGCGCCTTCGAAATGTGATTACTTAAATAACTTCTTAATCCGATTGCCTTTTGAAAAATTAATATTTTTGAAATATATTGGAACAAATTATAAAGTACACCAGTGCTCATGAAATAGTAAAACCTATGCGGCAACAAATGCTGATCACATTGATCCCACAGTTTTCTGAACTGTCTTCTGAGATGCGGGGTCGTTGCTAAATGAGACCGGCAGCATCGGCTTAACAGCAATCCAGTTAATAAACTCAATCAATTGGATGCTGCGAATAGCAATTAGCTTTAGAGTATCTAAATACGTTTCATAGCTCATCTCTCCGGCAATATTTGGCAAATCTTTGAGGCTTTGTGTTAGTCATTACATTATATTACATGTTATTGTGTTGCCCTAAGCTCAGAAGGTGAGGCAAGTGCACAGATGCAAGGGAATTACAAAGCAGGGAAACCAAGAAACAGCGGCGAACTTTTTATTGGAAACATACACTGAGGTATGTATATGAATGCCGAGTTCGTAATACATTCGCAACTGAATGATAACACTTGACATATTTGGAAAGGTTACGAGACAGTTAAGTACGCATGACGGATGCGGGCCTCTTATATCGCTTCTGTTTGAATGCAATCATAAATCAGAGAATGAGATGGAAATGACAGTGGTGACTGCCAGAGGCCAAGCCGTGCCGGGACGGGTGCGGCAGAGAGGGAGTTCCCGAGGCAGCAAGAGAGAGAGAGAGAGAGAGAGAGGGGTTAGCAGTCGGTTCTGCGCAGGGCTGGCCGTGCTGCGGGCCAGCTGCGTCAGCCGCGCCAGCTCACCTGCCACCACCATCACCAGCTGCGCCAGCTCACCTGCCACCACCATCACTACTGGCCGAATTGCTGGCGTCCGAGTCGCGGGAGCGCTGTCGGACCAGCCGACCGCCCGGCGGCGGCGGTGGCGCCGCGCCCGGCGGCGGCACCACCTCGTGCGAACGCTGAATGCCACTAGCGCTACGCTTTCTACTCACATCCGCTGCAAAATACAGAGGCCATGCATCAAAAGCTGCTGCCGGCTGGGGCGCCCGCTCTACCTACCGACGGACCACTAGGACGGAGTGCGCGGCCGCTCACGGCTAGATGAGCGAGCCGGCCACAGACAGAGAGAGAGCGGGAGAAAGAGAGAAAGAGTAGCGGACCAGTACCGAGTGGAGGTAGCACTGCTGACGTCAGAGCGGTCCGACAGCTCCTCCAGCTCGCCGTCGGAGCTCTGCGAGCTTAGCTGCTTGTTCACCAAGTGCACCACCTCCTCACTGCGGTGCACCGTGAACGAGTTTTTGCCGCGCGAGCCGAACTTGAGCCTCTTCTTGCGCCCTGGGTGCAGTAGGAGGTCAGAGGTCGGGTCGAGCGTCGACGCCGGGCGAGCTGAGGACGGGAACTGTGCCGGTCAGTAGTCCGGCAGACTATCTGTCTGTCTGTCTGCCTGCCTCCTGCTGATCCGTCTGTCTGTCTGTCTGTAAGTCATCAGCCTGTCAATAGACTGCTCAGCCCGTCGTTCCGTTTCTTTACACATGCATCATGCATATTTCACGTCAGCGGTCGGTTTAGTCAAAGCTATTCATGCGAGCTCTATACGGAATTTTTACCTCTACCAAAGCACCATGTAGTACCTCTATCTAATCCACCTCTATGAAGCGATGCGGGGTTCTGTCTCACGGACTGGCACTGCAGGCTGCGGTGGGTGCTAGGCTCGCTAGGGTGGCCTAAAGACACAGCTAACTCTCTTCGGCAGACTATCTCTATTCTCTACTACGAATAGCTCCGTGACAGCAGCTGAGGGGAGGTGCTAATCAAGGTCGGGTATGGTACAGCAAAGGTCGGGTGGGTGACACTACTATAGCAGAAGTCACTGCAAGGGCCTCTACGGAACAGAGTGGACTGGGTACGGGTAATAAACACCTAGTGCACTACGACGAGCAGGGTGGGTGTGTGGGCGGGGACGCCTAGCTCTGACTACAGCGGCGCGTGTCGCTGCTCGCGCACAGTCCGTGCAGGTCACCTGCAGTCGACAGCTGCGACGTGGAGCTGCTCTTCTTGCCCATGCCACCGGCGCCGGATGCCTTACCGCGGGAAGCGTGGTCACCTCGGCTGACGGCCGTATCACTCAGACTCTCTGCGCACCCACAGACACACACACACAGAGCGGGTCCCGGATCACTGGAGATGCCCGCCTCACACACGCCACACACACACACACACGCGCGCGCGCCACGCAGCCTCTATACAGACGGGGGAGGGGAGGGACGGCAGCAGTGGCCACAGCGACACACGTGACTGCGCTGAGGTCGCGCCGCGGGGTGGCCAGGCTGAGACAGTCAGAGAAGCGCTACCGAGAATAGGTCGCGTCGCCTGTGTGGTGTGTGTGTGTGGGATATGTGCACGTGCTGTCCACCGAGCAGGTGTCGCTGTTTGAGACTCAGAGAGGGGAGTGGGTTTCACAGAGGGTCGGCTATTGGACGGTACACACTACTCTGAGGAAACTGTACATATGTGCAATGAGTAGTTTAACAAGTTCATTGTGCATTAATCATTATCGCACACGTATGATAAGCTTCGACACATGAGCATAATCACAGATGCAATTCAAACGGTATACTACCACCACAAAAGTTGTAATTAAGCGTTCAGCTGCTTACTTGCATAGTCCTTAAAAGAAATCAGTCACTTTTATAATGGAGTGTTAAAGGAAATAGTTCACCTTCAGCATGGGCTTTGAACTGAGATAGCAGTTTTGTAGCCCGTGTTGAAAAAACCCTAACTGCAAGTTTTCTGGAATGAAAGGGCTCTCAAGTCAAAAATATTTGACTTTTTGTTGTAGGAATGTGGGTCATAAATAAAGAATGTCAAGAATGTGGGCCTTATATACAACTGGCCAAAGGCTATACAGTAATCTTACGTGACTACTTTCGAATCTGATTGGCTGAGCCATTCGATTCTTTCGTTTGACGTTGCAGAGAGTACGTATATAGTTTTGATAAAATTAATAACGTACGTCTTTCTGTCCTGAATTGGCGTGATGTATGGCTATTTATGACAATACGAAAAGAAGCTGTATTTCAAGATATAATCAAATTGTGTTTGAAAAAAACAATCCAAGGTGAATTATTTTCTTTAAACTGAGATATCAGTTTTGAAGCCCTAGTCAATACATCAATTGCGGCATACTCTCCGTTTGGTTATAAGGACTCTCCTGCCGAGTGCCGAGTATATTATATATTTTTTCGTGCAATTTTGTGTTTATTCGAACATTTTGGCAATTAATCGAAAAGCTTCATATGGTACCTCTTGTCGGAAGCAGTGTTACTGGACTGTCGAGAAACCCTTCGCCATAGATAATACATGTCTAGTTAGGTTAACAATTATATGATAATCATTACATTTATATTAACTTTTTTATATTTCAGAGTTCTTTACGTCTTCTTTCGAAGCACACGATGTCATTACAACATGTACCGCTTTTGAAATCCGCGCCACTTCTTGCAATCGGTACTGAATATGAGAGTCTATGCTTGGTAAATATATTGCTTTTTTCGGGGTATATTTTGATAATTTAGCCAAACCATTGCATTATTCAATATTTTCATGCACAAATACTTACCTTTTATAAGCACAATCACAGCAGTTTGGAAAAGTGACTGGTTTCCTTTAAGCAGGTACTATTGGTTCCATTAATTTGTAAGACATCCCGATGGGTTTGCCGGCACAGCAATTAAAATAGAGGCCTTATCGCAGACGAAACTGTAACACGATTTTCGAGCCACCATTTTGATAATTTAGATTTGTCCTTGAAAACACTCAGCTTAATCGTGACTGTGTAATGTGTGTGCAACCACTTCTATCAAAGTTAGTTATTATTTGGATGGCTGGCATGAAGGGCATAATCGTTTGTCAAAAATGATGTAAGAATAATTTGTTGACAATTATGTGTGTGATACGTCAGTGCGAGTGAGATTGTCAAGTGTCAGAGAGCGAGATTAAATGCATTGTGCTTGACTTGTTCTACAAGATGATACCTTGCTTGAAGCTCGGTCCATTACTTCAGGAGTCAGTTATAGACTTAGCAAATCATTGGAGCTCACATTCATATGTCTCCATAGTCCAGGAGATCACATGTGTCTTACCATTACCATTACATCCCCGGTAACTGACAGCATCCAAACCCTGTCAGCAGGCACAGCTCTTTGTTACAGAGGACGTTAGAGTGACTAGCATGCACACATTGAGAGAAGTGGGCTGCAGTGGCACCCGACTGACCTGTCTTTTCCGGCACGTCGGCTGAAGCGCTGCGACCCAGCGCTGCTCGGCCGGAGCCGCCGCCGCCACGCTCACTAGGGGAAGGGGAAACATCGTTACCACCACTGTCTCCATCACCGGCGATAAAGTCCGACAGGTCGAACAGATCGTTGTCCTTGAACGCGTCACCAAATTCGTCCGTGCGCTGCTTCACGACCGGCGCCTTGGCCGCGGCACTGTTCACTGGCGGCGCCGCCTTCCGCGCCGGCTTCCGGTCGGCGCGCGCACTGACACTGTTGACGGCCGGAGGCGCCGGGCTGGCCTCGGCCGCCGGCGCTTTCGTCACTGGTGGCGGCCGGTCGCCGGTGGCGGCCCCGGGCGGCGCGCGCGCGGCCCCGCCGCCAGCGGAGGTGTCGGCCCGCGCGGACCGCGCCCGGCCGGCCTGCGGCAGGGTACGGCGCGGCTGCGTCGGCGGCGCGACACGAGACTCGCCTGTGCCGAACTCCGGCACTGAGCTGTACTGGCGCAGCGACTTCCGGCGCTCGCGCTTGAAGTCCCGCTCGAGTCCGCGCTGTCTGGTGACTTGTTCAGCGGAGCCGCGGTGCCGCCGGTCGGCTGCCGGCTGGCCCGGCGACCCAGCGCCGTCCGTCTGCGGCTGGTCCCGGTACGCAGCGTCGGGGCCGGGGCCGGCACCGCGCCGGGCACCGTCCAGCGATCTACCACGCGGGTAACGGCCCCCTGTGTGGTTAGACGTTGACGGGAGGTTGGACGGGGCGTGCGAAGAAAAGGAAGAATGCTGCCAAGCGGTGTGAGCCAACCTAAAAACGAGGAAGCAAAGAAAAGTTAGAAAGACGAGCCTGGAGAGAGCGCGAACAAGTATCCGTGAGATAAAGTGATAACATTGAGACGGGCTGCAGATTAACACCGAGTCGTGCGAGGCACAGATAAGGAGGGACTTGATGAGAAGCCATTCAAGCCTGCTACGAAGTGTCAACGGCACTACCAGATCAGTGAAAGGTCAGACCCACTCCAGGCGAGCCCACATACACAGAGAGCGCGCGCGCGCGCACCGCCGCCGCCGCCGCCCGCCCCACCACAGCCGATAACTGATCATGACACGACACACAAGGAGCGACAACATCAACGGTGACAGTTGGGGTGGGACACCGATAGACAGACAGAGAGGAAGAGAACAAGCACAGCGCTCCGGTGGGAGAGAGCTACCTGCTCTTGCGCGTGCCGAGTGGCTGCTCGCTCTGGCTGCTGAAGGCACTGGTGTCGCTCTCCCGGTCGCTGGCGCTGTCCTGCTCGTTCTCCGGCGAGAAGAAGCTGCCGCGGCGGCCGAGCGCGCGCCGCGCCGTCCGCTCGGTACCGGCGGCTGCCAGCTCCGAGTCGGAGATGGCGTACTGGCGGCCCTGGCGCCCACTGCTGCCGGCCTGCTGCAGCCGCAGGAGCTGCCGGGCGCGCGCCTCGACATCGGCAGGCTGCGCGGAGAGACACGAGATACACGAGGTCAGGACACAGCCACTCGTGTGCACAGGGACAGGTAGGTGAGGCAAGGTGTCATATGGTTCAATGTAGGCATAATTTGATAAAGCCATGTCATAGCTGACTGAGTAAGTCTGCAGTTACAACGCTTCTAACGCAGCAATTGTCTAGGCCAGCTAAGAAGTGGCTACGCCTAGATCGGTTATGAAATCACGGAATAGGTACAGATATATGTTTCGGCTTGACGCGGGTTCCGCAAACGGAAGAACATGCAATAGCTGCTCACCACGTGGTCCCTGCTGAAGCCTCGCGCGGTGGGAAGCTGCGGCAGCTGACGCTTCTTTGGACTGCCGCCTGTCGACTCGGGGTGGCCGCCGTGACGAGAAGGCTCCAGCTGGTACGCCCCGCGGCTGGGAAGCCTGCGGCGAGGAGCAGGGACACATGGTGAGCACGCCCCGCGGCTGGGCAGCCTGCGGCGAGCAGGGACACGACCCGGTCACCCACTGGATCGCCTCTCTCGGCTGCACCAGCTTAGTCAGGGCGTTCAGTGTGGCGCGCGGTGCCGGTGCTGGTATTGTGTCCCCTTACTGGCGTCCGCTGCATACGCTACATGTCCCCCCTCTTCCAGCCCCCACTGCACTGGGAAGTTACCCCGTGGAACTTTCTCCCTGACTGGCACAGCAGCTACGAGCTGTTCCTATCATCAACACTCTGTAAAGCGTTTGTTTTGCGCCCGTGTTGATTGCAACTATCCAGGAGAAAGTGTGGAAACGTTTGAATTCATAATACGAGAAGCAGCTACTGCGTTAAAGATGCCTGAAGGTAAGACGGTGTTGGTCTAAAGTCGATCAGCGGTGCTGCGAAGCTCTCACCGTTTTGGCGGCGACATGCTGCGCTCCCTGTCTGACATTCCAGCACTGGTGTAGGGCGCGGCTGAGTGTGAGCGGCTCCTCCCGTCTCCGTAAGGTACCGGCTCCTGGTGAACACATACCACAGACAGGTCAGAGGCTGCTCAGAGGTGCATGTCCTGCTCACAGAACACAGCTGGCGAGTGACAAGCTGCATGCTCCACAGCTGCTCAGAAATGTGTGTCATATACATGTAATACAACACATAACAGTTACCCAATAGTATCAAGCGTCAAATATCATGCTTAAAACTAAAGAGCATCTGTATTACCTACATACCAATGCAGTTTCCACGACCTCAACACCGCTGGACGGTGTGCCACTTGACCCCTGTTACAACAGCTTCAAACAGCCATCTTCCACATACCCCCCTCCCCCACTCACATCCCAGCAGCACTATACTAGCAGCGCTGTCCTGTCCTTCCACCAGCTGCATCGCTGCCCTCACCTGTCGTCCGGCGCCGCGCTGGTACAACATCTCGTCCCTGGTGACCACGGTACCGGAGCGGCTGCGGTGGCCGGCGGTGGCGCCGTAGTCGCGCCGCGCCGGCCGCTCCCCCCGCTCGGACACGGGCGGGCTGCACGAGCTGCTGTCGGCACCGGCGCCGCGCCGACACTCGTCCAGGTCGACGTCGGACGTGTCGCTCTCGGAGAGCCGTGAAGTCGTGCTCGGCGGCGAGAGGTGGTCCGTGGAGGCGGTGGTCGACGCCCGGTCAAAGTCTATATACATGCCGTGCCGCTGTGAAGGGACATATGGAAGGGAAGGGGGTGGTCAGAGTTTTGTCCTAGGGTGAAGCGAGTGTAGAGAGATGTGCTTGGGTATTGCGTTGCGGAGTTCTGGTCCCAGTGTCCCAGCGCTGGGACCAGAACCGGTCACGACCGTGACTGAAGTTGTGACTAGCCAGCTCATTTCGTGGCCGTGGCTAGGCTGTTACCAATGACGTAGGACTTTCTGCACCTCTACTGGATATGTCGTTCATAGGATTTTGTGCCAGCTTAAACATGGTGTTGAGTCTGAAACAGGAGCCTTGTAGCACAGGTTATGATACCTTGAAACCTATGTTTGTTCAACTTCATCTGAATTCCTTTGAATCGGAAATTTTACGTTTTGTTGTGCGTCAGCGCTGCTCACACAGGCGCGGATCTAGGGGGCTATGGCGCCCCCCCCCCCCCTGAGCCGGCTCGCGCCCATGTCGCGTCCGGAGGGTGCAAATTTTGCACCTGGCGCCCCCTGACCGAAATCCTGGATCCGCGCCTGTCAGAATCCCGACAATTGGATAGGATATTTGTATGACATTAACCTTCTGTGTGCAAATTGTCATATACATCAACCGTGAAGTTGCGAAGAAATCAGTCTTTGAAGGCCATGGCTACGATCGGGACGCTCATGCGTATACTTTTCTCCCTAGTGTCGGAAGACTTCACGTCGCTTGGTAACTAGATAGTCCACCACTGGCGATGCCCAGGCGATCGAGTTGACCTACCGTGTGCAGGTTGAAGTCCTCGGGGATGGTGAGCGGAAACCACTCGGGCTCATTGCGCAGCGGATGCGTGCCGAGCTCGACGACCACCTCTCCGAGAAAGTCGTTGCAGCCGAACCGGTCGTAGTCCCACACGGTGACCTCCAGGTGGCGCGTGCGCAGCTCCGACCGTCGGATTGTCGAGTAGATCAGAGACTGCCCCCAGCGAGGCTCGAGTGTGTTGGCTGAGAGTCTTGGGTTGGGGGAGAGGAGGCCTATCAGAGTGCCATGGGATATTCCGTTCACTCGAACTGGGCCAGGGTGAGATTCGCACTACACATGTCGGATGTCGAGTCTAGAAGTTTGGGTACTACCGAGCGGTATCGCGCTGCACTTGTCGGGCTCCGCAATTAATGATTGGGTCAGAATTTCGGTAGTGCGATCTTGGAGCAGGGGCCCTGGTTGTTGCCAAATGGTTGAACGATGTGTTTGGGTGGGTCGAGAGCGGGGCAGAAGTAGAAGCGGGCCATATACACCACTAATGGGGATAATCGAAGGGTTCGAGTCAGGGCAGGACTAGTGTGATTGCGAAACTGGCGAGGATGTTGTATACGTGGAACGAGGAAGAAAGGGTCGGTTTTTTGGGCTCCGATGGGGAGACGATTAGGTCGTCGCATCGGTGGCTCTTGTGGCGAGAATGGAGTGGAAGTGTGAACGGAGGTGGCGGCATGTTAGGGCCTTCGGGGAAGATGGGCGGGTCTGCATGCACGGAGGCATGATTTCTGTGAGGAGCGAAAATGGTGGACGTAGGTTGGTTGAGATGTGGACCACGGAGGGGGGGGCGGCGGAGACAGGCAAGACGTTTGGTCTTGATGGGGAAGGAAGTATATCGAACTAAGGGGGCGGGGTCAAGAGAACAGGTGTGTGTAGGCAGACGAGAGTGTCATGGAGCGTTCGACGGTGTAAGGATCGGGCCCGTCGTGGGTAGTGCGGCACTCTGGCCACCCGGAGCGGGACAATTGACACCTCGGGCCTGCGGGTCACGGTCCGGAGCGGGACCGCCAGGCTGCTTCCGGCCTCACATGGCACGAATAGTTTCTGACGTGCAAGCCGGGAGCGGAGTGATTCTGCTGGGGAATATGTTGACGCGCCTGCACTGTCCTGCCGCTAGCGGTATCCTGTACTGGAGTCTGGGAATTGGGATGTGTACGCTCGAATCGTGTGGCACGGCACATCAGTCGCCGTGACGTGCCAAATACTTTCGTCCAGTCCGGGCAGTTTTGCCAATCGAGTTTAGTGACGGGAGGGCATTGCCATGGGGAATTCGTCATCGAAGAAGTTTGCAAAATCGAGTCTAGGTAACGGGAAGGGCATTGCCATTGGGAAAATTCGTCATGGGAGGCCGTTTCGTCTGATCGAGTCTGTGAACGGGGAATGGGCCATATGCACGCGGCAATATTCCAACCACAGGGAATTTTCGTCATCGAGGCTGTTTGCAATTTGGAAGTGCTACCGTAGAATACGGGAGGGCAGTTGCACCAAATTGCGCAGAGAAAATATCGTCCATTCAACCGTGAGCGTGACTCAGGTGTATTGGGTCTCTAATTGTGCAAAGTAGTGTACGCTGGAAGCGAACGGAATTTATCACAATTTAAGGATGGCGGTCTATGTGCCAAGACTGGGTAATCCATATCTCGTCGTGTTTCTTTAGATTCAGAACGCTTCAATAATCGCAAGAAACGTTGTCCAGGTTATACTATTCAATGGGAGGTCCAATTGCACTACTCTAGAGGATGGGAAAAAAATGTAACTCGTCTCATCGAGGTCAGTTGAGAGAGTCTATGGAGCGGAGTTCTCTAGGCTAGAAATGCGGGAGAGAGAGCACTTTGCTCTTTCACACTCGCCGATTGTGATCTGTCGGGGTCGGGGACACACACACTAAGCTTACTGGAGGCTCTGTTTTTGGATGAGAGATTGATGAAGCTGATAAAGTGGAAGGAAGCTGGAGAAGGGTGACTTGCATAGGGAATAAATTAATACATGGACGCTCTCAGTAACGGTAGGCTATGGATATTGGACGGATGTTTTGCATCGGGAAGTTTTCAAGGTACCAAACGCGCGCTGGAGCAGGGGCGTCTCGTTGGGCGCCGAGGCCCGGACCGCAAAACTCTCCTGTGACTCACCATTCCAGATAGAAGTTGTTGGCAGCCAAATCGTAGTGCGCTACCGGATGAAACGGTTAGTAAGGGAGGACGGGGCTCTATGAACGGTGTGCACCCTGACATATCGTATGGAACTCGGAGGCCACCTTTCCATCCGACAGTCCACTTAGTGAACGGCGAGTGACATGCATTGCCCATGGGCAATTTGGCGCTCAATCGAGTGTGTGTTAAGCTGTATTGGAGACTCGTAGTGAGACGGGAGGGATTGCCATCGGGAAAGTTCGTCATCGAGGCAGTTTGGCATCGAGAGGTCGAGAAGCACCGGGGCATTGCCATGCGATAGACAAGGATCATCGTCCATTAACAGGTAGAACGTGTTGGCAACAATGAACGATCGCGCTGAAGGTCCGCGCGGGGGGCATTTGCCGATGCGGTAGATACCCGTCGGAGTCTCGGACGGCAGCTGCTCTAATCCCCGGAGTTAAGTGAACGGGAGGGCAGCGCTGTGGTCATGAAGCGGCAGGTCGTCTCGCCTCATCGACAGTGCTGTGTAAAGGCTATAACTTAAGGAGGGAGTGGAGTAAGATAATACGTAAGCAGGTTAGTCAATTAAGCGACCAAATAAGATGGAAAGGCTTCGTCAATTCTAAGATTCAGTTTCTGCGCAGACTCACCGGGCTGTCTTTAGTGCACAACTGAGAGTAGGGCCCACAGTATAGCCGGAGGAAATAGAGGTGCAGCACTGTTGTTTCTATCCAGTCAATGAGGTGTGTGTTTGCTAGGCTTTGAATGCGCGTGTAGTGTAGCGTGGATGGAGCGATTTGTTCAGTTTCCGCAACATGAGATAAAATTTCGTCCAGTACCATGGAGTGTCCAGGCAATATGACCAGAATTATCTCATGAGTGATAGTCATATTGAGATGTAAAGCGATCGCGCGAGTATTGTTGGTAGAGAATAGACAAAAAATGGGGGAAAGTGTAATTGCATAGTACAGCCCGGGGAAACAGGAAGTTTGCATCTGCGTGGTAGTTCTTATTGGTAAGTCAGGCGGTAGGGTACGTTGTGGGTCCACAAATAGACTCGTTAGGTGCGGAGAGAGATTCGTGGACGATTGCGCTAGCGGAGGCACGCTGGTGTCTCTCGAAGTAGAGGAGGGGTTCGTAGCGTGGACCGAGGAGTGGGCTGACTCACTGTCACATCGGAAGGCGTGGGTGCTTCGATGCAGCACGGCACGTTGGGTCTCGCAATTGAAGGATGGTGGGGAGACTGGGGAAGCCGGAACGGGAGGGCATTGCCCCCAGTTGGGCACAACTAAGGTGTGACGGTACATCGGGAGTGTCATGGGTTGGCGAACTCCGGGTTTGAGTGAGAGTCCGTGCGGGGGCAGGTTGGCCGCGGATTCGGGATACAAACACTCCATCCGGTCTTCATCCCTCGAACGAAGGTTGGGCAATCCGGAGGGCCGATTGGGGTTTTACAGAACGGGAGAGGGGCACTGTGGCTCGCCCGAGTTGGGTGAGAAACAATTCGTCATTCCGGAAGGCACAGGTGTGTGGCAGACTCGCGATGCTAGATGCGATCGGTCGCACGGGCAATTGCACGTGGGGGAAGTTTGGGTCAGCGGGGTGAGGCGGCGACTGTTGGTGCGAATTGGGGTAGGTGCGTGTACTCTCACGAATCGGGAGAGCGGGCATGGGAGGCCATGGAGAGCAAATTCGTCATCGAGCGCAGTTTTGCTGAATCGGCAATAGTATTCAGGTGGGGAATTCGGGAGGTCAGAGACCACTCAGTCACATGTGTTCATGCAGGGGGGAGACAATTTCAGCTCCATATGCGAGTGAGAAGTTTGCAATCGACGGATCTAAAAGGTCAAGCGCGCACAGGGAGCGGCGTTGGTCGCATATCAGAGGGGTACATATCAGAGTTTCGCGGTCACGAAGCGTACGTGCAAGACTCTACATCTAATGTGAGAGTCTGAGAGTCCTGGACCGACAGAGGGAGCAATATTGCTCAGACTATGTTGGATTTTCACGTGTACGCAATACCGAGGGCGCTGATGTTGCAATTACGCACGCATCGGATCAGCGCCGTGAGTCCGGAGAAGAGGCGGAATGACATGCCCGATGCAAGATAAGTCGTGCACACCGAACGGAAGTATTCTGTTCGAAGATCTGGTTTAGTGAGGAGCGGGGGGCATGGGCATGGGAATCATTCGTATCCGAAATGTGTCTGTACTTTGCAAATATCGCAGTGTTAAGTTGAAGGCGAAGGAGGTGACATTTGTGCCTAAAGATGGGAAACTGGTGTTTTCTGTTCCATTATGCGCTGGTAATGAGGCTGAGTCTAGTCGCAATCGAGTTTTAGTGCAAGAACGAAAGGAGGATGCATTTATGCTCACCCCCAATATGGGAAATTCCATCGGCGTATTGAGTTACTTTTTTGCTCGCACCCGTACCGCAGTGATCAGGTTATAAGCCAGGTAGCGCAGCATTAGCGCATAGAATGTTTGGGTGTGAAATGGCTTTCTGACGATTCGCTACCAGAGCGTCGTCAGATTTTCTAATCAAGTGCTAGTGAATCGAGGAGAAATGGGTGTCGGAATATCGCCGAGACGCAATAAAATTGGAACAATTTAACTGGTACAGTCGATGCTGATGTAGATTACAATGCACATTTAAGAAGAGTGTCACAGGATGTAGAGGTAAGACGCGAGTCAATTGAGGCTCCCGATAACGATAGCTGAATGTAGAGTTTACGTGACCTCCATCGGGAAGCAGGTATGTGCCGAAACTTCTCTCGCTAGTTGTGTACGTCTGTAGAGTTCATGACACGCGTCATGAGGGCATTAGCCTCAGATCGGGACATAATTATAAACTCTGCGAGATGACTAAATAATCGAGGAGTTATGCAAAATGTAGAGAGTTGAGTTGGTTTTGAGTTAAGGTAATGAGGTGATTGGCCATTAAGGGGAATTATTAATATACGGTCATCCGTTCACTGGATAGGCTACATGGTGTTTTGGCAAATTCGGAGTGTTGGTGTAAAGTGGGAAAACGAGAGGAGGGCATTTCGCCAATTAGGAAAAGTTACGTGCCATCTGAAAGAGACACAGACTAATCTATAGCCTAATGACTGTTCAAGTTAGATGACGCGCGCGAGCGCGCATTTGCGCTCGCACCAGAGGGAGGATCCGGTCCATAGTATAAGAATCCGTCTAGGGTCGTTCAGATTCCTGGGAGTTTTAGCAATAGGATCGAATCGCGCGGAGTGCATTGGACAATAATTGCCCGGGAAATTGTCTGGCCCAGAGATGTCGGGAAGGCATGTTTTTATAAGCCAGAAAAATAGATCTTAGAGTGCACGTGAGTGATGGTCTACTTTCATATTAGGTTTGAAGTCTGTTCTGCTCATGGCGTGAGGCTTGTTTTCCGGCCCAATTGAGTGTACGTGGTGGATGAAACGAGAGCGTGGGTGGCTTAAATGATTTGTTTGACGCGGCGAAATCATCTAATCGTTCGACATACTATGTTTATGAAGCGTGACGTGGCTATTAGTTTTATGAGCTGTATGCAGGAGGGTTTTGAAAAGTCGATAGCGTGCAGGGTCATTGCTGCTCATATATGTGGGTAAAATTTTCATAGTGCATACGAAGAAGTTTGCAATTGTCGCCGTGAGTTCCTGTAGGGTAACTGCCGTTTGGAAGAGGCTCATAATTGGACGTCAGATGTGGCAAAATTCGTGTTCATCCTGTTACTGGCTATGCTTGAGCTAGTCGAATACGTGCTACGAGAGTGTGGAAACGGGAGTTGGCGACCCTATGGAGAAGATCTGTAGGTCATCGAGGATTAGGTCTGTCATTCGCAATTGCAGTGAGGTGAAAACGTCACTGAGGCACCGTGGGACCGAAGTTGTATTTGATCTATTGGAGCGAAATTTTCGTGGGAGTGTATGATCAAGGAGGAGTGTCATACAATGCAATTTCAGATTTTTAGTGGAACAGGGATGCGTGGGCGATGTGGGCGGCGAATAGACGCGAAGTCAGATTCGGTCGGTCCCATGATCGAAGGAAGTGCATCTAATGTCAGATTCTGGTAGATAATGTGTGCAAGTTTTGGTGAGAGGTTAGGCCTGTTGGTCCATTGGGGAATGAACATTTGCGAGTTGGCCACATTCTGAGATGCGTTTTCCTAATGACCGGTAAGGTCTTTATATGTGAGAACCGGGAGACGCGGGAAATGGAGCCTTCATTTGAAACTGGAAGGATCATTTTCGTCTAATGGGACCGACGAGTGTTGTGCCAAATTTAAGTAGATGTAGTGAACCGGAGGTGTGCATTATTGCACATGGGGGACAGATATGCAGATCTAGCGGGCACGCGTCACGATGTTTAGAAACTGATTAGACGCTATTCAGCACATTTTAGCTGATCGAAGCACGCGGTTGTAAGGATGGCAAGTTTGGCATGGGAAATTCGTCATCGAAGAAGAGTGTCTTTACCTTTGAGCGACATTCTAAGCAAGTGTCTCGAGGTACATGGAAGCGGTATTTGGGCCAATAGGGGAATTATCGTAACACACTATCGAGGGTCAATGTAGTTTCCTCAATCACGAGAGTGAACGGAACGGGTGAAGCGATTCGGCTCCATAAGGGAAATTTTTGGGGAATCAATCGAGGACTCGTTAGTGTCTAATTGAGTGTATCGGGACCAGGAATGGGCATATCGGAGCTATGCATTGTGAGCTAAATTTTTTGTTCATCTGGGCGTCTGACGTTTGCAATCTGGCCAGGTCGATGATGTGTATAGCGGGAGCCGCGCACTCTGCGTCATCATTGTCGAACGCGCAGTTATACGAGAAGAGAAAGTTCTAGAAGAATCGACGTGCTAGGCTCATACGGAGGTCAGATATCGGCAATGCCACTCGAGAGGACATCAGGTATAAATGTCACAGTCCGACTTAGACACAGATATTCTATAGATTTCGTATGCTCTAGCTGAACGCGGATAGAGACAATTGCCATGGGAGATAGTTACGTCATTCCAGGTAGGCGATAGGTTCGCTCATGGCGAGAACATGTGAGTGTGATCAGATGAGGTCGGAGAGGAGATATCTGCCGCATTGGGAATGTTCCTCTGGAGATTTTTATCAGGAGGCCACCATATTTTGGGTTGTCACATTGATTGTCTTAGAAGAGAAACGCGGCTGTGAGTGGTTGCCATAATCGACAGTGGAACTGAATTTGGATCATCTACCGAGGCGTGTTTGCAAACTATGAGTAGTCACTGCGCTGTAAGAAACAGGGAGGGGCTGATTATATAGCCCAAAGTGATGGGGGAAAGACTTTCGTCAATTGCGGTAGGGTTCGTGTGGTCTTAGACAATACTGGATAGTTAGGTCTGAACGGGGTCGCACGCGCGCAGAGTTTGACCCATAATGAGGGTCACGAAGATTCCGATCAGTTCGGAAGCACGTTTCGAAGCAAAGTCATAGACGATTCGAAAAGAGGTTACAATCGGGCAAGAGAGCCATATGTCGCTCCATGTTTGGATAACTCTGCGTTTTTACGTCATCGGAGGCAGTTTTCTATGACGGTGTTGACACTGCACGGTCATAACAGTTTGAAACGTGGACGAGGGCAATTATGCCTAGACTCTACCTGACTTTAATGTGGCATATGTAAAGGTAAGTAAAGGTCAAATTCATGTCATAAGAGGTCAAATTTTGAAATCGATTAATACAATAAGTCAATACGTGTTTCTGGGTCGGCTTTGTCTCAGAAATACAGTGCTGCTCTTAATTTGTCAGTGTATCTTGTCAAAAAGGGCCAAAAAACGAAATTTCACAATTTGACGTCATGAGTTACCCATACCTTAGATGTCATCACTCAGTCAAAAAAATATGAATCATTTTATAATTTGGTATGGTAGGTGAATTTGTATAGTTATTTTACATATATTGCGTTTTTAAATATCTTTAAAAATAAATATTTTTGTCATTTTTTTCAAAAAAGTATTTTTTGAAAAAATGGGTCAAAAACAACTTTTTCAAAAGTCCGAGAATTCCATGTTGTAGGCCTTGACATTTGCTATCTTCTCACGTTATCGGATTTTATTTTGTCTACTACATGGCATTTGTGCGGTCTCCTAAAGTTTAGCTGATTTAGGTGTCAAAATCGTGTGTAGTGACGTCACTAACTAAGCCATATATAAAAAACGCAAAAGGTTTAAAAACGATGTCAGGTCCGGTACTAGAAGTTTGACGCTGATAACGGCATTATTTCGTGAGATATTCTAGATATTACTCAGGGGGAGGAGGCTGAAAAATCCCCCCCCCCCAGTGATTCGTGGGTTAATGGGAAATATTCCCCTTTTCCAACAAAATAGAGTTTACGTGGAATCGACAGACGAGACCAAAACATATTGTAAATTCATCACAATCTGCATACAGATTTTCTGCCGAAATATATTTCAAGTTAAAACTGATAAACGATCCACACTGTAACTACTTTGTACTTTTAGTCTTCATTAAACACTATGGGCACTATGCGAAAAAACATTCACAAAAGTCATGCAACATATGTTTTATGGTTATTTTACACGTGAAATTTGACAGTTGCAGTCATTTGCACAACATGACCTAATATAATAGGCCTCGGGTCAATCAAGGTATCGTCAAAATTTGTTGATGTCAACATTTTAATTTCTATAATTTAAATTACAAATATATGTTACTAGACCAGTTTTGTCTCAGAAATACAGTAATTGTATTTATGTGCTTGTATTTGGTCCGTAAAAAACGCAACTACAAAAAGACTTTGGAAGCTGGAGCCATAAGTCAGTCAAACAAAGATATTGCTTTGGAATTTGGTTTGGGTACCTATCATTCATACTTGATTCTTAAATAAACATTCCGTTTTCTAAATATTTTGAGAACATTGATTATGTGAAAATTTAGTTGAAAGAACAATCCGTTTTTTGACTTCTTGGGTGGTCAAAAACCGACGATTTAAAAACAAAACAGAAGTCATTTGAAAGAAAATGTTATGTCCTTTCGTTTAAACCTTGATTGTCTACGATTTGTGAAACATTTATCTAAAAAATTGCATGACATGACATCATTAAAACGTCATTACCTCTTAAAGTACTCAATTAATTTCATTGAAATTCTGTGGAAAGACGGATAACGGATTTGACATGACGTAGTTAAAGTTTTACGTCGATATCTATCATAGTTTGTAACCGATTGAGACAATCTAAAAAAGGGGGAGCAGATTTTGACCAGACTTGTAAAATGGTGAGTCAACGGACTCGAATTACTCCCGTCTTGGCGTCCACTCGTCAGGTCCACTCGGCCCGTTTAACGGCCGGGGCTCGCTGCCCCAGCTGATATGCAAGTTTGGTACACGAACCAGGTATGTTCTGCATTCCAGAACATTGGCCTTTCTCATAAACGTTTGGTAGTAAAAAGTATGTAGTATAGTTGTAAGGTAGTGAAGTATAGTTGTAAAGTTGTGTTTCATAAAGCAAAAACTACAACTTACTACACTCGCGAGTTTACAACTGTACAACTCTACAATTGTACTACAGAAACGCTACGGGTGCTTTTTAAAACGTTTTTTTTACGAACCTACTACAATACAATCTACTATATACTCTTTATGAAACATACTACAGTAGTCGGTTGTGAACTTGAAACTACAATTTTACTACTGTAGTAGGATTGTGAAAATTATTTATGAGAAAGAGCACATATCTAAGGTACATTTATATATGCTATGCTATAGCTACACAAGCTATAGCTACACTCTGTTAGAAAACTTGGTATTATAAACCTAGCACATAATCTGGGTATGTTCTGAAATCTAGAATATACCCAGTCTGTGACCAAACTTGCATCTCAGTCGGAGCACCAGGGGCAGCGAACCCCGATCGTTATCATGAACGGACGAGCTGACCACAAGACGGGGACAAGCCGAGCCCGTTGATTCACCATTTTACAAGTCTGGTTTTGACCCCCAGCGGGCCGCGGGTTAACCATCGACTAGCGTCCGACATTATTTTAAGACCGGACACCGTTCATTACGAGCGAGCGCGAAGTGCGAGCGAGTCCTCATCAGATACAGAATGTTTTCTCACTTATAAGCGGCCGACCCGACCCGGCCCAACCCGCCCTGACCCTGCCCGACCCGACCGTAACGCTTTTCAGAAGCTTATATCTTTGGAATCCCACATCTAATTGACAAGCAGTCTTTGCCAACTGATAGCCCATTCAATCAATTATGTTATGGACTTGATTGCCGCCCACGAGAGGTGCAAACTGCACCCGTAGCGGAAAAAAAAACAATCAGCCGCCAAGCCAAGTCCCGGCCGCCCGGCTAAGTTTCAGCCACCAGCGTTAGTTCCCTCCCCCGTCGCTATGTCGTGCTAGCGGCGGTCGCTAGACAGGGCGTAGTTATTACGTAATCGGAGGAAAGTGCGGGGGGGTGGTTGCGGCCGGCGGCGGCCAGCAGCCGCTGAGAGCGTTGCAGAGAGAGTCCCCAGTAGTGTCGGGATTTATTTTATTTTATTGTAGATGCCTGGAGAATGTCCCAAAGCGTGCGCAAAAAAGGCAAAGGTAAATAGAGTTAAAATGACAGCAGACCAATTTTCTTGCTATCGGGTTTCTACGGGCTCGGTCGTCCTTCGACAATTGAGGCGTCTTACTGGTTGCACAACTTTTGCTATCCTCGCTTTAGGTTACTCGTTTGAAACCCTCTCACGGCAAGTGTGATACAAACTATAGTACTGCAGCAGTTACAAAAATATACGACTCACCCTCTAGCACAGCTCGACTTATCAAACCCAGCAAGCGGTGGAGATGACACCGTTCGTTTCGGACGGTGTGGCTTTAGTTAGCAGCCGGCCACGGTGGCCGCCAGCTGCCGGCCGCGGTGGCCGGTAGCTGCTGGTGACAGTGAATGTGACTGTGACGCACACCTTCACTGGAGCTGCCGGCTACCGCTGTATCCTACTATGCCTCCGCCGCCAGTCAGACTGGAGCCTGCCAGCGGCCTCTGTCTCTGCCCGTCTCACCCCCTGACCCCCAGACCCTCTCCATCCCCACCTCTGCTGGTCTGACTCCCATCCCCCACCGCTGCCGCAATCGATTTCTAATTGTGTCACTGTGACGGCAGCAGCGCCGCCCCTCCCTCCCCTCCCTCCGACCGGCCGGCCGGGTGACCCGCTCCCCGCCCTGCACCGCCCCCTCCCTCCTCCCCCTGCCCCTCCCCCGCCCTCCAGCGGGCGTCAATATGCGGCGGGCGCGTGCTGCAGACGCCGCAGGGCGTTGTCACGTGACCGGCCCACTGCGACGACGGCGGTGCGCCCTCCCTCCCTTCCCCGCCCCGCCCACCCCCGGCAGAGATTCAGATGTCCGCAGTGTGCCCTGGTCCGGTGTGGGTGGCGAAGGAGTCGGCCAGCTGGCACCCTCAGGCAGCGAAGGAGTCAGCCAGCCAGCACCCCCAGGCAGTACAGGGTCTCGCACCAGCACCCCACGCACGCACGAGGGTCAGCCATTCAAGCACCCCCAGGCAGTACAGGATCAAGCCAGCCAGCAACCTCAGGAGGGCAGCAAGGAGTTCAGCCAGCCAGCACCCCGAGGCAGTACAGGGTCAGCAGCCAGCAACCCCAGGTAGTGCAGGGTCAGCCAGCCAGCACCCCCAGACAGTACAGGATCAGCCAGCCAGCACTCCCAGGCAGTACAGTGTTCAGCCAGGCCTGCACCCCGAAGCAGTACGGGTAGCCGAGCAGGCCACCCGAGGCAGTGCGGTCAGCCAGCCAGCCCCCGAGCAGTACGGGTCAGGCCAGCCAGCACCCCCAGCAGAACAGGGGCAGCCAGCCAGCACCCCAGCAGTACAGGGATCAGCCAGCCAGCACCCCCATGCAGTACAAGGGTCAAGCCAGCCTGCACCCGAGGCAGTACAGGGTCAGCCAGCCCAGCACCCCGAGGCAGTTGCAGGGTTCAGCCAGCCAGCACCCCCAGGCAGTGTAGGATCAGCCAGCCAGCACCCCGAGGCAGTGCAGGGTCAGCCAGCCAGCACCCCCAGACAGTGCAGGATCAGCCCTGCCAACCTACTGACTTGTGACCGGACACAGCGGACCATATCAACAAGATAAATTTTCTTCCGCCGCTCACAACTTTAACCCGTAATGAAAAAAAAAAGAATGTGGCTTGTCATATCAAGCAAAAGCAATTCCCGGTGTTGATCTCTTTTGTTTCTGTTTGTTGTAGGTATTATTATTATTGTTATTAAATAACGTTTAAATAAGTCGGCCGCTGGCACTCCAATGAGACCATCAATGCCTTTGAAGTGCCACCTTCTCGCTCCCACTCGCCGTCCCTGCCCTTGCTATGCACGCCAGCTTGACTCTTTATGTTCATTCAATAACTGCCTTTTTACGCTTCTCAGCATAGTTTGCGCATCAAACTCTCCACAGAAACTGCACTGATCACCGCTTCTGATCATCACCTTTCTGACACTGACCAAATGGATATCACTTTCCTCCGAACAGCAGCGGTAAGTGCAGACCAAATGTTCTGTCAACTTCATTGACACCACCTCTGGGCTCTGTCTCTGTCTGTCGGTGCTGCACACAGTGGAATCCAATGCAATTACTATAGCCTTCGCCTCCGTTACCAGTGACGAGGGCATAAATAGTTTTAAAGATTGCACTGCGTGCAGCACCGACAGACAGCACGATGTACAATGTGGTCATTTAATTGAACAGGTTGCGCTTAGGCCAAGGCTTTTTTAAGTATACTTTTCAAAGGCTAGCTTCCGCAGACGGAAAAAAAAAATCGCCCCAGAGAAATGGGAGGGGCTTATTCGAATAGTGCACCGGAAGGACTGCTACTAGTCGTATTCACGAATTATGTATCACCGGTACATCGGACATCGGGTGTGGTGTCGATGAAGTGTACAGAACATTATTGATTATGGTCTGCACTGTAACCTTACACTTGGTCTTTTGTGGACACACTCTTAAATGGCTACCGTCAGGAAAAGGGAAATAGGCTCCAGATGGCATTTTTCCATGTTAAGGTGACTGAATCCTAACAAACATGTTAAATATTTTTGAACCAAATGAAAAGGTTTTTGTTAAAGCGAAATTTAACAAAGTTGAATTGCCCTAATCAATTTTAGAAGGAATGCATACCCTAATTTGAAATAAAAATTCATTCCCCCCCTCCCCCCCCCCTTAGCAACAAAAAAACACGGTGATTTGTGTTGTATGAGCATTGTTGGTTATGGTCAAACCACAATTTATTATTTATGTAAATTGATATTATTAAATTCAACTTCTGATCTATTCAATTCGGACTTTATAATGTTGAGCTATTGTTAAGTTACTGTATTGATTAAATACACTTTTTTCATGGGTAGCTTGCAATTTCTCCTTCCCACAAGAATGGAAAAATGGCGGTAATGGCTGAGGACGAGAATTCAGCTCCCTCGCGTTGAGGAGCAGGACTTCAAGCCACGGTGAAGCTATGGACCCTTTGGTTGTTAACTATCACCCTGTATAGCACTCCCTAGGGTTATGCGACCAATTTTGGCCACGCTTTCTATAAAGGAACAGCGCAAAAAAGTTTAAAAACACTTTTGGCCACTTACTACTATGGGACCATTTCTTCCCGGATGGTGTTCCGTTCTATAATCTACATGCGTTTCACTATAGACGCACAGATAGCCATGGGCTTATAAAACTAATCTTTCTTGAATAATTTCTGCCAGATCAGGTTGTAAGGGCTCGATGGCACGCCGTTTGAATGGCGACGCGAAATCATTAGTTCTAGAATCTGCCGCTAGATGGCACGGAGCCTTCTACCTGAAGTGGTAGACTATACCGCAAGACAAGCAGGCGTTGGGAGAGATATCACTCGGGAGGGTTATATCTCCGTCGAGCTTGTAGTGCTCGAAATCGAAGTGGAATTGAATAGGTAATACTTGTTTACCTCTCAACCTTATTGTATTGAGAAACAAAAGACACCAATATAAATGCATCAAAGCGTCATGTGAACATTATGGACCTTACGCTAAGCGCGTTAATGATCATTAACATAAAAAATACAAAAATTAACGCGCTTAGTGTAAGGTCCAGTATCATATACATGATGTATATCTGGTGTAAGATAACGATTAGTAGTAAGTCAAGGATTTGTATATCATGGGTTTGTAAGGAACACAAATATAAATTATAATTGTATTTATACTCAAGCATGATTCAGATTTCCTAAAATGGTTAGCACAATGGTAATGGTGAATCAAATGGTATTTTGAGCTTTGTTCTGGAATCACATCACGCAAAATCTTAATAGAAAACGATCGTACCTAAATTTTAAAATCTGTTCATTTGAAATGTTATTTTTAACAAATCCATTTTCAATAACGGTGTCTTTTGTTTGCAATTTGTATTTCGTTCATGAAAATGTATTGATTATGCACCGATTTCATACACAACCATGGGCTTGGTGTCCGGGTTGACCGAATGGCGAATGCTTATATTTTTAGAGAATGCATTACAATTTAATGCATTCTCTAAAAAATGTTTCTAAGCATTATGGTTGAAAAGAGTGTCATATTTGGCTTTGATAATTCTTAAGTTTCAATGAGCTACTGAGCGAATTAGAAAGGGAACAGATTCTATCAAAACGGTGCTCTATTACCAAAAACAGCGTGAGATCAACTACAACAACCTATGCTATCACTTCATCTCTGCTGGTATGACTGACCTGCAGTTTGCCTCCAATGCTCTCGACGCTGGGCCGCGGGTGGGCGGCCCGGCTGTCGGGTGACCCCGGAGAGGTCACCGTTACGCTGGGTCGCCGGTCACGCTCACTGCGTGCCAGGTCACTGCGCTTTGGCCTCGGATCCACCGACGCGAACGCTGCCGAAAGCAGTCCAGCCGCCGTTACATAACACACCGGCATGCCAAGGTGGTGAGGGAAAACAGGGGATGTATCATATTATATGTTGTCAGGAATGAAACGACTCTCAAGAAACATGGTGCAAATTTGACTGGATGCCGTGCTAGAACGCTGAGTCACGCATGTATGCCACGTACTTTCTGTGTATATATTGTTATATAACTATACCCTGGAAGAGCCGCCAAACAAACACCGCCTGTACGTGCTGTGCGTGTTGGTGAAGGACAGGAGCCTGATGTGGCGTGAGGGTGGCCGGACCACGCACGTTTCCAGTATAATGACAGCGCGGCGATAGACACCGGCAGAAAACACACGGCACGCAGTACATCGCATCCCATCAGCTGGCTATATCCCCCAATGTGCCACAGGGCAGGCGATACAGGCAGCTGACATGCGTCGCCAGAAGATCTGTGACCTGATGAGATGTTCTGTAGAGGCTATGGCGGAAATTCTGAATTAACCAATGTGCAGTGGGCACTCCAAAAAGTATGTATGTAAGTAAAACAAAATAAATTATTGCCGAGGGTTATATCATAAGATGGTAAAAGGCAGAGGTGGGAAAATGAAAAAGTGATAAAGACAGGTAGCGAAGGAGAGTAAGAGACTAAGAAAGCAAGAAAGTAAGAGAGTAAGAGAGTAAGAGAGTAATAGTGTGAAAGAGTAAGAGTGTAAGATAGAGCGAGAGCGAGAGCGAGAGCGAGAGCGAGAGCGAGAGCGAGAGCGAGGGCGAGGGCGAGGGCGAGGGCGAGGGTCGAGGCGAGCGCGACGGGTAGAGCGAGAGCGAGAGCGAGAGCGAGAGCGAGAGCGACCGAGAGCGAGAGCGAGAGCGAGAGCGAGAGCGAGAGCGAGAAGCGAGAGCGAGAGCGAGAGCGAGGCGAGAGCGAGAGCGAGAGCGAGAGCAAGCGAGAGCGGAAGACGAGAGCGAAGAGCGAGAGCGAGAGCGAGAGCGAGAGGAGACGAGAAGCGAGAGCGAAAAGCGAGAGGCGAAGCGAGAGCGAGAGCGAGAAGCGAGAGCGAGAGCGGAGCGAGAGCGAGAGCGAGAGCGAAGCGAGAGCGAGAGCGCGAGCGAGAGCGAGAGCGAAGGAGAGCGAAGCGAGAGCGGAGAGCGAAGCGAGAGGAGAACGAGAGGCGAAGGGTTAGGGAGTGTGGGGAGAAGCAATGGGAAGAGAGAACAGCGTAATTGTGGATATCAGTGAGTGCGTGATGCGTGAGTGCGTGAGTGCGCTGGTCGTAGTAGCGTGAGTGCGTGAGTGCGTCGAGTCGTGACATGAGTGAGTGCGTGAGCTGCGTGAGTGGTGAGTGCGTGAGTGGTGAGTGGTAAGTGATCGAGTGCGTGTAGTGCGTGGAGTGCGTGAAACGTGCATCGTGAGTGAGGCTGAGTGAGTTGAGTGATGGTGAATTGAGTGAGTGAGTGAGTGAGCGTGAGTGGAGTGAGTGAGTGAGATGAGTGGAGTAGTGAGTGAGTGAGTTGAGTGAGTGATGGAGTGAGTGAGTGAGTGAGTGAATGAGTGGTGAGTGAGTGAAGTGGTGAGTGAGTGAGTGAGTGAGTGAGTGGAGTGAGTGAGTCCGATGTGAGTAGAGTGCGTGAGGTGTGAGTGAGTGAGGTGAGTGAGTGAGTGAGTGAAGTGAGATTAGTTGAGTGAGTGATGAGTGAGTGAGTGCGCTGAGACTCGCACCTCGCAGTGAGAATGACGTGAGTGAGTGAGTGAGTGAGTGAGTGAGTGAGTGAGTGAGTGAGTGAGTGAGTGAGTGAGACAGAGTCACGTACCGGCCTGGCCGGGCGGAACACCGGCGTGCGTGTGCCGCCTCCGCCCGTCCGCCACGGTTCGGTACACGATTAGCTCCACCTGCGGCTCCTGGCGCGACTCGGCGATAATGTCATACACCTCCTCAAATGTCTTGCCCTGCAGTGAGCGGCCGTTCCACTCTATCACTTCGTCACCTGTCGACACATCAGAAATACCGTGTCATGCTCATGCTGCAGCACATATCTCTGTAAGCTTAACCCGCGTCCCACTGGGGTATTCAGCCGAGCACGCCCCGCTGGGGGGGGGGGATTCTGTCCCTCGTTATCTTCCGAACCAATAGCTGCAGCGAGACGCAGAAGGTGGTAATTGAAAGTTCTTAATTAATAAGACGCATATAAAACACAACCGAAATTTTCAAATAAGGTTACTTGTCAGGTCACGTTCAGGTGAAAGGTAAAATCGAGATATTTTAGTTTATGGGACATTCTGTCCATTCAAAGCCTTGGATTGCGACTATTTTAGGCTCAACTGCTCTAAAGATATAATACATCTCCCAGATAAGCGACATTTAAATTGTAAGCAAAGATCAATGTCAAGGTCTAGCCACAAAAGGTCACTATTGGCAATAGGTCTACGAAAGTCAAGCAACACGTGTTTTATGGATTATTTCACATGTAAATGATATACAATTCAATAGTAGTTGTCATTTTCATATCCTGACCCCATATAATGATCTTAAGGTGAAGCTTCGGTCAAGGTGAGGTCACATAGGGGAAAAATTGCATTTGAATAATGTAAATAAAAGGTCAATTTTCTAGACCAGTTTTGTCTCAGAAATACAGTAGTAGCATTTGTTTGTCTGTATTGTTTACCTCCCCCCTAAAAAAAAGTTTATCATACTTAGGGAGCCATGAGCCAGTCAGAAACACAAATATTGCTTTACAATTTGATTTGGGCATCGTCCATATTTTGGTAGGTATAATGCATGTATTCCGCTTTTTTAAGTTAGATTTTCTCAAAACTATTCCAAACATTGGTTCTTTTGAATGTTTCGGCATCATAAGCTCAAAATTACTAAATTTCGAGATACACATTTTAAAAATAATGTTATTTCTGTAACATTTTTTTCATTTGCGATTTGTTTCAAAACTGTACTTCTACAATTTTTAATCATTTAAAGTTTTTCGCAAAAAAAATTGTATGATATGACACCACTAAAACGATGATTTCCAAAAATATTTTAAGAATTGCAATGAAATGGTGTGAGTGGACGTATAACTTTGATGCAGCATCAGGAACTAAAAAACAATATCGATATTTAACATATGTTATCAAATAATGAAAATCCAGGAAGAGGGAAGATTCGGACCCCTCCCTCTAGCGGGCGCGGGTTAACTGAATCAATCCCATGTGAGACATGCTGCGTATGTTAGGGCAGCACAGATCATCCCTTCACGACACCAACGGAGCAAGAATATTATCGTGAACTATCAGCCGCAAAAATAGCCAGATTTGCATACATCTGTGCTATTGCGTACTTAAGCACACTGCATATTAGCCGTTTTCACGAGGGAATTATTTACCGGGTGATTGGGGCGTTTGGGGAGTTTGAGGCGTTTTTTTGTATCGAGTTGCTGCTTTACAAAAAATTGTGTGCTGTGTGTAATTTGCGACGAGTATTTCGTACAAGTGTTGACGAGGCGTTATCCAACGCACAAGTGTCAGGAGTCCAGGAACTATTCCAAAGTTTGAAAGGGGCGGAACCAATTTCGACTAGCCACACCATTTTTATTCTGCGGATTTCGGCTTTCACTTCAATTGGAGTCCTACGTGTTCTTGCAAAATTAATGTTAATTTAAACCACTTCAAAATGAAAATAAATATCATCAGACGTTTCAATTATATATCACCATGATCGTAAAACGATGGGGATTATGAATGTTTTATAATGTTGTGGAAACATATTTTGTTTCTTCTCTGCCGCCGCTCTATGCCGCTCTATGCCGCTCTGCACGTCTGATATCTTTCGGTAAAGCCATCAAGCGAAGCCCTCCACGGGTGTTCACGATTCACGGAGTGTTGCAGGAGGGTTTTGCAAAAAATTGGTGAGCGCCACCGACCAGAACCATTAGTCCAGAGGAATCGGTCTGGTCTCTGGACTGAGAAGGGGCCACGTTCGATCGGTCAGGCGGCTGATGAACATGGTATGTCCGTCAAATATATCAATCAACGACAGCCGCACTGCTGCTGTTTATGCACTGGTGGCCTATGGCACCATCTTGCTGTATCAAGAGACGGTCTTGTCTGACCTTCGGCATATCGGAGATCAGAGACTCTCTTGGAGAAGCTTCAGGTCCACGAAAAATGGTACACAGATATAACCCCTGCTGGCGCTGACTGGTATTGGAATGGCGGCCAAAGTACAGAGTTCTTAGATCATACAACATTGGCGTTAAAATTCAGCACCGATGAATTATATTGTGTTGTCTCTGACCACGATATAATGAAAACCGTGCAAAAGTAAACATGCAACATGAAAACATCTTCAGAAGCAAATGACATCGCTCCTCACAAAATTCCTCTAAGTTCTCCTTCTGAAGATTAACCAAATATGTGTTATAGGCAGGTACTCAGCTCACTCATCATGGCTGGGGGTGACTGGCAGCTCTCTGCACTTTGAGACGTCATGACCAGAGACGGATTCATTAGTTTGCATGGGGTCATTCCTTCCAAAACAACTTCTATAAATCGGTCAAAAATAACCACACCGGATTTTAAAGAAGATCAAGCAATACACAAGGCAATATTGTTTTAAATTAGTATTAGTGCATCTATGAAGCAAATCCGACGAGTGACTTGGCGCAAGCTACACGGAAGCGTGCCAGGAATGTCAAAAAATATCTACAATAGCATCAATATTCGCCAGTCCGTCCTGGATCCGGTCCTTGAACAAACGATCGCGTCAAGCAGACTAAAGTTTTCCATGGTAAAAATTGCCGACACAGCATTGTTTTTGGCTCCAGCAACGTAGTATTTGACACCAAACTTGCTTAGTTTGAAGATATTTTAACGTTAAAGTAGAGATTTTTCAGCTAGGAACCTAACAAGTTTGAAAAATGTAGTTCTTCAGCTCTGAATCTCACAACTAGCCCGACCAAATTATTTGGAAACGCTTCTGCCATGATCGCTACCAAAGTAAAGTTTTTCGCAGGAGCGTCGCCACAAAATTATGACTGGGGCCAGCCAGGTGTTGGTGAGCAGGTAGGTGCTTGCCCCCACACACTTTCTTAGGACTGATATAAAAATCATACTAAGGGGGAGACAACGCCATCTTGGGGGTCCCTCCAGTGGTATTGCCCCTGGTGCTTCGCATTATAATTATTATGCAGAACCTCGTTGGCAAAGGGAAAAATTAAGATAAACATGAGTAGAAGTGTGATGTTTGCAGAAGTTTGTACAACAAAGTCACACTTGTGATGCCTTATATGTTTTTTTCTTCTTCTTCTACAAAACGTTAAGATTAACCTCACCAAAATGGGGGTGACGCCCCCCACCGGTCCTGAAGTTGGGGGGAGCGCTCCTCTACCCCCTGTTCCCGGGCCTATGACAAGTGTTGTTGTTTCTAAATACAGAAATATCTCAACTTCGCTGAATATGGTGCTCAAAGTTCAAACGCCTTCATATATGTTGTACCTAGTGATTACAAATCTCAACAGTTTTTGATTCTTATGAAAGATGATTTGTTATATTTTTCGATGATTGGGCAAGCCTTTGCAGGCGATAAACAAATCATCGATAACATAACAAATCATGATTCATTTGTTATTGGCGATAACAAATCATAACAAATCATAAAAAGTGGTCCTTAGGCATTGTTTATGCCAGTTATTGCGATAGCATCCCAAAAGTGGCAGTGCCCCCTTAATGTACATCTTATTTATAAGTAACACACACACACACAACACACAAATACATCAAGCGATCACACACTTACCATATCACAATTGTCTTGTTTTTTTTCATAATGTCCAACTTAAGTCTGGCCTTCTCGCTCAATCCGTATTCCTTTTTTGTAATTAAGTGTCAAGTGTTCCTTTTTCCCGACAGTATTCTCTTTGGAAACGCTTGCACCACCTCAGTCTATTTTTCTATCCGGGCCAAGGATGAATTTGGAATGTGTAATAATATAACGGACAAACCACAATTTGGCGTTCACGCTCGACAGAAGGTATGCGAAAAATAGAAGCTAATCTGGACTTTCGTTGGATGGACGTATAAATGAGTCAGCGCTATTTCTGATGCTATTCCAATCTTGGTCTTTGAAGATACAGTAGACGCCGCAAATAGCGCCCACGGGCTACAACACCCAGCCGCTTATAACGCCCAAGTTGGCCCGTATGGAATTTTCTCTACAAAAGCATAGGCAGAAACTCCGCTTATATAACGCCCACACTTCGGTTATAACGCCAAGCTTAGCGCGCGCTAAGCCATCGTGTCGCCCACTCCTGCCGGCTCTATACGTGTACAAGCGGCCGCGGTGTCGCGGTTTTCGCTGTGTTTCATGCCTGAGTCCGCACCGTGCCGCGTTGGAGGATCTGCACAGGCGTCGAAAGGAAAGGTTTCGAGAACAAGCAGGGGTTCGAAACGTTCGCCAATGACGTGCACACATTTATGCGTGAGAAAAAGATGTTGAGGCAGCCAACGATGGATGATTTTGTTCAATAAATACCTCAGGTGATAATCAGACGTCTTTTTTTGGTTGCTTACGTGGCAATATTATAAACTTAGGGTATAGCACCCGTCGGTTATAGCACCCAGAAATGCTCGGTCCCAAGGTGGGGTTATAAGCGACGTTTTCTGTATTACTGCATTTTTACACTGCAACTTCTCGTAATTCATTACAAAACACGTGGACTTAAGCTAACTAAGCAGGCTCGATCATGACCTACAGAGTGATGGCAAAGGCGTACAGATGACGTCAGAAGCACGCATCCTGCTTCAAATCGATTATATCACGTGGCCACCCTCCTCCATTAGATGCTCGTCCGTAAACACTACTGTTCCTGGTATACTTTATAAATAGTGTAGCTGTACGCAGATCGCACCGGTTCGGACCAGCTCATACTGGTTCGCTCAGTACTGTTGTTTATCGGATCCTATGGTGTCTGTCTGTCTGTCTGTCTGTCTTCTGTGCGTGTCGTCTTCTCGTCTAGTCCTGTCTTGTCTGTCGGTCTGTCTTGCCCTTTTTCTGTCTGTCTGTCTGTCTTCTTGTCTGCTGTCCTGTCTGTCTGTCTTGGCTGTCTGTCTGTCTGTCTGTCTGTTCTGTCTGTCTGTCTGTCATCTTCTGCTCTGTCTGTTCTGTCTGTCGTCTTCTTTGCTGTCTGTCTTCTGTCTGTCTGTCTTTCTGTTCTGTCTGTCTGTTCTGTCTGTCTGTCTGTTCTGTCTGTCTGTCTTCAGCTGTCTGTCTGGTCTTCATGTCTGTCTGTCTGTCCTGTCTGTCTGTCTGTTGTCTGTCTTGCCCTGCTGTCTGTCTGTCTGTCTGTCTGTCTGTTGTCTGTCTGGTCTGTGTCTTCTGTTGTCTGTCTTCTGTCTCGTGTCTGTCTGTCTGTCTGTCTGTCTGTACCTGTCTGTCTGTCTGTCTGTCTGTCTGTCTGTCTGTCTGTCTGTCTGTCTGTCTGTCTGTCTGTGGCACCGTTTAACATGTATGTGATAGTGTGCGCCCTTACACTCTACAGTCTACGGTCGCACATCTAGGATAAGGTTTGCCATTGTTCACTGAAAGCCTAACTTAAGATATGATTCATCGATGGTTAATCAACGCAAATTTATATACATGATGAATCATCATGTATATGGGCAATTCCAGGACAGATCACCAAGGCATGGTAACCACACACCCTTAGATTTCGCTTTAAAGTGCGTGTATGGGTTATTCTTGGGCCGCCGAATTTCGTTTTCTGAGTTTATAATGGTCTCTGGTTACGGGGTCACAAGATAACAGGACCCGAAATTTCAGGTCAAGGTCTAAAACACCACTAACGTTTGTCATTTATCCTCTCTCAATGACGAAAAGACATATAAAAGAAAAACAATTATATTAAGAAGGAAAAACAACGAATATGATGACAAAATTATTTACCCCTGAAGCCAAAATTTGACAATTCAAAAATCTGATGACCTTGAAGTGAGGTCAAGGTCAAACTATGTTTGCCTGTTTCGATTTTCTTGAAATTAGCACACAAGTTGGTTCATTTAATTGGTAGCATGCTTGCAAAATTTCACGTGGTAGAGAAACTCCTTGGGGGTCAAAAGTTGGCTTATGTAATGACGTCACTTGCCAAGCAAGTCGATAATTTACAGTTTTCTCCAAATTTAAGCATC
>VOPJ01000604.1:0-93101 GCA_014673585.1 Semibalanus balanoides
TCTCTCCAGCGACGCAACGACAGGCGGCGACCAGCCGGCGGCCCGGGGCGGTGGGGGGGGGGGCGGTCCGGGGCGAGGCCTGGCGGTGGCCGGAGCTGGCTACCGTTTAGCCCGGTCAGCCGGCCGGCCGCCGCGCGCCCGCACCGATCGAACCCATCACGGCTACAAAAACAAACACGGCAGCAGCGCGGCCTGACCTACCCCACCACCCAAATGAATCGGCGTCCGGTAGATGAATCGCTCGGCCGATACATTGACAGCGGTGGGTACGTCAGCCGGACTGGCACACCTCCCCCGCGTCGCCGCCGCTCGCCTCTGGTTCTACCAGCCGAGGAGCAGCACAGTGAGGGAGGCTTCTGGGTGTGCATGAGTCGGAGTGTTTGCCTAGCGGAAGTATTGTTGTTGGTCAGATTCCCAGACCATGCACTGTATATCATGTACGAGCTAGCTTGGCACCGACGCGGTTCCCCACCAGCTGTCCAGAAGCGTGCCCTCTCCCGTCCGACAGGGGACGGCGGAAAGATCACTGTCTCCTGCTGTATAAAGGATCACGCCGCTTCCCATAAAAACGACACCGCGCCGCACCGCGCCACACCACGCCGCACCGCGCCGCACCGCGCCGCACCGCGCCGCACCGCGCCGCATCACGCCGCGCCGTGCCAATAAACTAGTGCTGACAGAAGGACGCCGCTGTGCCGCGCCGCCATTGTTCTCTTGGCTGCCAGCGCTTATCTTCTCGGAGGAGTGAATCGGGAGCTTAACTGCTCAGCTAAGCCACGGTGCTGATCTGCGCGACAAAGCCACCGAGTTCAGCCCTTCAGCCGCTCAGCACGGACAAATAATTATCCTGCTGAGCGAAGCCCGCGGCTAAGCTGATCAGAGGCGACCGCACCCAGACGCCCAGTCCACCAGACAAACAAACACGGGGGCGGCTAGTCCAGCTGCCGACGGCTGCGATCATAGACAGCTGCTGAGCACTGAGCTTCGGCAGCTCCGTAGCTGCCGAGAAGAGACGCTGAGCTGAGCTGACGACGCGCGGCAGCTGAGCTGATGACGCCCAGTAGCTCCCATAGCTATCAGCCGCGAATTTCATGAGTCTTATCCCGGCCTCGGCCATTCTCCGTTGTGCGAGATGCAGGCACTTGTCCCGTCCTAAGGCCTTATATCCTCCCTCGTATGAGAGGTTGCTCCCGGTCACCGGTTCCCCGGCAACACGTGAGGCAGACGCCAGCCCCGATGCCGCTGTTCCTGATGTGGGTGGCGGCGGTCACCGGGCCACACCGCACCACACCGCGCCACACCGCGCCGACTGTCCAATTGGGCTGAGAGGTTCGATCCAATCAGAAGCCGGCGGGTGGCTATTACCTGGCGGCCGGAGCCGCTCGCGGCGTCACAAGTCCGCCCTAAAGGGCCGCTCACCGACCCAACGCCGCGCTAAGACGCAATTTACGCGCGGGCCGCGCGGCCGCCGCGTCGGCTGCGAGCCCGCGACACGGCCCTCGGGAGGCCATCAGGTGTGGGCTCGACTAACACGAGAGGAGGACTCTGTAGGAGACCAGGAGACAAGGCAGGAGACGCTGGAGACCAAGGGAGATCAACGGAGACCAACGGAGACCAGGCGGAGATCAGCAGAGACGCTGATAGAGATGACGGAGACCAGGCAGAGACGGAAATACTGCAGGATACTGCGCTGCAGAGCCGTGAGGCAATGACAGCCGGCAGACGGTGGATGTTGCGTCGGGATATGTTCCCTCACGTCCGCCAGCCGTGTGGTGTGTTTGTGCAGTGCAGACAGTGGAGCTCAGCGGTCAGCTGGCTGTTGCTCTTATCTCTTTCGAACAGTCTCTGTATCCACGGCCGGCTCTGGCTTGAATGCTACGCCCATTGTCACTCCACACTGAGAAAATAACCTCCCGATTTTAGGGCTCAGAGCCCAATTATCGGTTTGATTTTCCCTATGCAAAATAGGCCACACGTTTTTAGTCTTTCGGCTAAGCTCGGCGGTCTCCTTAAGACCAAAAAATGCAGACTTATTTGCATTCCTATTTTTGAGGTGCTTAAAAGGAAAAGTCTCCTTGTCCTTCAAACTGCTCAATCCTGAAACATGTGTTTTTTCTTGGACCGATTCTGGTTTCACAATGAAACCTTTCCAAAGGTTGTATCCGTGTAAGTTACCTTAGGGTCGCACTGTGGCACCCTAACCCTGACCCCTGCCGTACCACCTCTGACCCTGTGTGGCAGTACTGTCCTGACCCCGTCTTTACCTCTGTCTCGGCCTTCTCCAGTCCCAATATCAGCTCGCTGGCGTCGGTGCTAGCCGCCCAATAAGTGCCGCCGAGGGTGGCATGCTGTGAGCCGGTGGACCTCATCAGCTGTCCGAAGACAGCGTGGCCGCCGCGGCCAGCACCACGCCATTTCTCAAACGGAGAAAAACAAGCATTGGAAGTGAATGGGCACACCTTTTTGCTGCCAGAAATCACTCGGCCGAGGCGGCGCAAAGGGACGTTAAATAAACGAAGCGCAGAGTGTTGTCAGATGCATAGTTTGGACAAAACGCTATTGGTGACGTCACCTGTGACCGTCCGAGTCGTCTATTTTCTGTCAAAAGCCACAAAAGAGCACTTACTAAGCCACGCGTGGCGGTGTTCACGGACAAAACGCTTCCACAAGAGTAACTAGCGTCCGGAAAAGCTAGCAGAGGTGTTAATTACAGCGTATTTATGAGCTATGAGACACATTTTCAACATGACCGGAGGTGTGTGAGATTCATAGGCGTAGGAACATGGGGGGAGGCGAGGACCGTGGCCCCCTCACTTTTCGGTAATTTTTGCGTGCTTAAAATTGTTCTTGTACTTGGTGAGAACAGTTTTTGATAACACAAGATTCGCCAAGATGAGAAAAGCCCAAATCTGCAAAGAAATCTTCCTCAGGGTCTGTTTTTTTTTCAAGACGAGATCAAGGTTTAACTGCCCCCACACACCCACGCACACTTTTCGTGACGGTCCTACGTCCCTGGTGAGAATGAGACAAACTCACACCACAGGCGCACAATCAAGCCCCGCCCCAGGAAATGGTTATTACTTGGTCATTAGTGGTAAGTTATTAGCTAACAACACGAGGTCTGAAGGCATAGGAGGGCAGGGGAGTGGAGGGGAGGGTAGGGGAGCGGAGGGGAGGGTAGGGGAGAGGATTAGAGGAGGGGAGGAAGAGGGTGACAGTCCCACCGGGGATTAGCTCACATCAAACCCCACTGCAGCCAGGCGCCCACTCCGACCGCAGCCGGCCACAGCGCCGATACCCAGAACAAAAGCGGATCTGTATTGTGGCAAGTGCTGTCACAGTCATGGGCCTGCCAAGAAAAACAGGCGGGTGGACACCACCCTCTCCTCCCCCACCCCACTCCGCGCTGACCTCACGCATAAACTGCAGCCAAAAACTACCCGGATGAGACTGACACGACGGAAACCGCCCAGGTTAAATTGTCACGGCCAAGATGGCCCGGGCGCAGACGACGCCACGGGTTTTTCCGTCGCTGGGGTAAAGTCCTCGTAAAAAGGTCCACGGTAAAAAGGAGCCATGTTCTTAAGTAGGTACCCTGGCTTAGAAATAACACAAAGTTACTTAAGAGGACGCGAAGGTGCAAATATGCCGCTTGTGTGTAGCCACATTTGGCTCATTACTGACAACCATTCGTTCGTCAAAACCTGATATCATAGTAGAACATGCGTGTGTCAGTCCTAGCTTCTGCTAGCCTGGTGTGTTGGCGTGTCCTGAGTCAGTTCAACTCCCTGTGACAAGACAAAGTGATACTCCGAAGAGTCACCTCAGCTATTGTCAATACAATTCGTCAGTTTCCTATCTCTTTTGCTTTGGGCGAGTGGCTCTAAATATAAAAGTCATGATTTGGGGATATATTAGGGTGGGACAAAATTCAACCTGTAGATCACAGCATGATGATTGATGAAGCATCAACGTAGAATATATAAGCCTGACATACAGCACTTCGAAACTAATCCGGGTGCATGCTTAGGGGAACACGCTTATTGCGACCGGTCTAGCTTGTAAAACAACGAACTATTTCATCTATACAGAGCTCCTGGGCTCACATTGTGGTTAAAAATGATAGTTTTATTTTAAGTTGTTTGCCAGACGAGGATACGTTTCATCTATGCTAGGCTCACATTGTGATTATAATTCTGGTTTCTGTTTTCAGTTGAGGTTTGCTCTGGGAGATCAGTCCTGTGACTGCCCTGGTTACCCATGTGATGCTGCTTCTCGAATAATTATTTTACCTCGAAGGGTGTCAGGAGACCATGGACTAAGTTAGAAAGCTAGAACCCAAATTTACCAGCCCTACAAAGTGGTCCACCGGTCCAAGGCATTAACATATGACCACTGCGCCCTCATTCCCTTGCATAGCTGTTCCAGCAGCCTTGTGGAGTCGGACCCAAAATAAATATTGTCATTGTGCCAAGATATGCAATGTTGGTCAGACGCCCCTGCCCGCTGTTCAGCACACATTCCTGACTGTCCTACACATCTGAAACCAAGTGCTGTGGAAGCACACGACCGCCAGGGAGTCACTGTCCAGTTATCATACGTCTTGCGTGAAATGGGCGCCCATGAAGTCGCTCTGTCGGAAGTCTGGCCGTAAACTGTTGTCTAGACGGCCGTTTGGCACACAACACCGGGTATCGCTTACACCTTTATTTTCCTGCGGTTATGCAAATATTTGTGCGATATTTTCGCGAGCATATTAATGATTTTCCCGTCATTTACATCATGACCTACACGTTTTCCAAGCGTCTGTCGTAGAGTTTAGTAGACGGATATATTGCTTGGCGGTAGATGGCAGATGGAAGATGGCCGATGGCAACGACAGGTCAAGCGCGTGAAAGTTATGGGTGGTCACTGCACCTTGTATGTATGTCAGACTGATTAGTGATTCGACTATGATTGAATCGATTTGAATCGTTCGAGCTAAGTCCATTGAATACAAAATAACAATTGGATCTTTTGATTCATGAATCGTGATTGAATCAAAACCTGCATAGAAACAAGGCCGATTGAATCAAAATAGTGTTCAATGTTGTTTCAATGTTGAATCAAACGTGAAAGAATCCAAAATTTGTTTTGATTATTTGAATTGGAAAGAATCATTTCTCAAAATTGTTATCCATGAAACAAACAGTGATTAAATCATTTATGTTCCCAAATGAATCGTGATTGAATCGTTCCGAACAAGTTGAACCAATAACCAGTCTGATGTATGTACGGGTGAACATGCACGGGATCTGCTTGCTCAATCTCATATGGCGTCACTCCAAAACCATATGACGGGACAGCAGGCGTGGTCTTCTGGTCTGAAGCCGTGGTCACTCCAAAACCATATGACGGGACAGCAGCCGTGGTCTTCTGGTCTGAAGGCTGACACGTGGGGCACATGGTGTGGTTGAAACGTCACAAGCAATATAAGTGTCAGGAGACAGGAGAGAGAGAGGGAGAGAGAGAGACAGGAGAGAGAGAGAGAGGGAGAGAGAGCAGAACAGCACCAGAAGCTGAAGTGGTGTCTGGATACAGCAGAAAGCAGGACAAAACCAGGAGCTGAGAGGACAGGACAGAGCAAAGCTATAACAGAAGCTGAGGTGGTTAGCAGGACAACTCCAGGAGCTGAGGCGGTGACAGAAGGCAGGAGAGAGCAGGACTGTACCAGGAGCTGAAGAAGTCACGTAGGACAACACCAAAGGAGCTGATGCGGTGATGCAGGACAACACCAGGAGCTGATGCGGTGACAGAAAGGCAGGAGAGATCAGGACCTGTACCAGAGCTGAGAGGTCAGAAGATAAACACCAGGAGCTGATGCGGTGAGCATGGACAACACCAAGAAGTCTGATGCGTGAGCAGGATAACACCAGGAGCTGATGCGGTTGAGCGGACAACACCAGGAGCTGAAGACGGTCCAGTAGGACAACACCAGGAGCGATGCGGTGAGCAAGACACATCAGGAGCTGAAGAGTCAGTAGGACAACATCAGGAGCTGGAGTTGCGGTGAGCAGGACAAAACACCAGGAGCTGAAGGGCGGTGACAGAAGGCAAGAAGAGAGCAGGATTCGTTACCAGGAGCTGAAGAGCTTCAGTAGGAACAACACCAGGAAGCTGATGCGGTGAGCAGGACAACACCAGGAGCTGATGCGGCTGGAGGCAGGACAACACCAGGAGCTGATGCGGGTGAGCAGGACAACACCAGGAGCTGATGCGGTGAGCAGGACCAACACCAGGAAAGCTGATGCGGTGACAAGAAGGCAGGAGAGAGCAGGACTGTCCAGGAGGCTGAAGAGGTCAGTAGGACAACATCAAGGACTGATGGCGGTGAGCAGGAACAACACCAGGAGCTGAAGAGGTCAGTAGGACAACACCAGGAGCTGATGCGGTGAGCAGGACAACACCAGGAGGTGACAGCGAGGCAGCAGCAATGTTTTGCCATCCGGGTTATACAACGGTGCTTCTCGTTCGACGATCCTGCACCAGCGCGGTCGCAGTACTAAACAAGCAGTAAATTCGCCATACCCGAGTCGAAATGGGCCGGGCCATTGCAGCTCCCGTCACGGGCTAAATGGCTGAGGATCAGGATAGACGGGCGATGAGGAGGGAGAGGGTGCAGGCGAGATAGAAGATTGGCTGCCAGATTGACGGACAGTGGGACTAAGACCAGGGGGAGTAGGAAGAGAAGAGAGACTAGACATGAGACGGGGGATTGAGATATATAGCTTGAGATAGCGCGCGGCTATAGCTATATGCTATAGCTGAGATCATTACCAGGAGGAGCACTTTCATCAGTTGGCTAGGTGGCGGAGATCCGACCGACGATATGGATCGGCAAAACAGAATACGATAACACCCTTCGACAAGACTGATGCTATCACATCGTTAGAAGATGATATTTCATCCTAAGCCGTTTGAATAGTAAACACAAGCCAGAGTAAGGTCTCTAAGAAGCTGATCTGTGTTGGTGCCTACTGCCTACCTCCCTTACCACGGTTGACGAATCGACTAAGCTATACGTAACTGAGCTTCTTCAGTAAGTGGGCGTACAGAATAAGCCGTCATATAATATTTTGATTGTTAATTTGCTTTAGTTCTGAACTGCGTCATCAAATTTGCGAATGCTCTGTCATGAGCAGAGGATAAAGTTAAGTCAAGTGGCAATTTACATCATGTGATAAAATAAATGTTGATGTAATTTCGCTGTAGTTTGCAGCTGTTATACAGTGTCTGTTGTCACTGAAATGTAAAGTGATAAAACTTAGGGATTAGGCGCATCATGTTCAGCAGAACAGCGGTTGAATTGTATAAGGCTGGACAGAGACGGAAACAGTAGATGGTCCAGAGTAGAAGGTGACACTATCAGTTGGTGGCGTGACACTTACGGGTGGCATTAGTCGGTGTCAGTTGGCGACAATTGGTCAGAGAGGAATTTTCAGGAAGTAGTAGTTAGTTTTTGCTTCTGAAGTAAGTTGGCATTTACAGTGATTGTTAGTAGCGCTGTCTCATGTTAGTCGTACAGATATTTAAAAGTTTATTGTTATACGGCTTGTAGTGTTATGCGCTTCTTTGCTCCTTTTCGTGCGTACTTTTACAAATAACCGCAATCCATTCGGCTGAATAAAATCTTCCTTCGGTCGACACTGGACAGCAATACGGATTTGTCTTTTCAAGCTCCACTTTGACACCTTCATTTAATTTTACGTCATTCGCCTCAGAGCCTCTGCAATTCCCATGCAAGCGAGGATGTGCACGGGAAAACATTGTCCAATTGTAATTATCTCTTAGCAGTTTTGCAGCGTAATAGTGATGCAAATGTAAAATGCCTACAGAGAGCAATTAATTCGGGCGCATGCACTGAAACCAACAAGTTTGTAGGATTAAACAGAGTCGTGACAACGAAGCCCGGAGAGTTGCATGCATTAAACAGCTCTCCAACAACAGTTGAGTATGCATTTCGAACAACACACAAACAATAGTGCAATTAACACCGATAACAGTTACACAAGACACTTCAGTCTGGTAAACTTTACCATGTGTGGAAAGGTTACCCTATTACTGTGCTATGCAAATCCCCACAAAAGACATGGTGAAGATGGTGAATTGGCAATATGTGTTAAACAGACATGTCGCCCTCTGTTAGTAGGAAAACATAAAATTATGATACGGCAATGTTAACAGGAAAAGCGCTTTAAATTTTTAAGGACGTTTACCTCAAAATGCTGCCCCATCATCGAGAGACACTACATATAGCCAAGGACGGGGCGATGAGGGCAATGCCTAAAGTGTGTGCATTGCACAAGCCTTATGGTACCGTCTGTAAGATAGGGAGCATGAACCTGGGCCGAACAATGAGGAAATATATTTTAACAGGCATATATGTATCGTGAAAAGTACACATAAATATAATACGAAGAACAGAACCGTGTTTTGATTTAACGACGGGGTCGTTCTTCAAATTTCGAAGTGCATATGGTCGGCAGAATATTGATGAGGCAATGTCAATGTCCCGGTCAATACCTACAAAAAATGTGTTTTCTTGTTGTGGAACGCTAAGCTAAAACGAAATCATTCGTGCTTAACCATGTCCTTTCAGTGAACAAAGCAAGTTCGATGTTGTATTGAGCAGCCTGAGAACATATGTCAAACATATGTATGTAGTTGAGAGGGAATGTGGATGAATATTACAAGACCTCCAGTAATCTGCTGCAAAATGAGTCTCACCATGTGACGTGTCTGTATGCATTAAAGGGAATGTTTCGCCTTCTTGATAGTTGTCTTGAAATATATCCCAGTTGTAGTAATACAAATATGGAGTAAGTGCTGCTGAATACGATGGTGATATTTGTTTCTCGAGAAGTCGCTTAACTTTATGGAAGTATTCGGCGAATTAAGTTGAATTTGGTTTAGTTAGGGTCAGATTGCTAACATGATTTTATATTATCAAGTCAATATTGTCAAATACAAACATGAATTTTCCACGAATATTGCTTTCTTCCGACCGCATAAAAGGACCAGGATTAAGTAAATTATATCACTCGCATGGAACCGGTTTTATAGTCCTGCAGATCATGTTATAGCTTAAAATTTGCCGTACTTACCAGAAGACAGGGCATGCCATCAAAGATGTGCATCAGTGTAAGAGTATTTTAATGTGCAGGGTGTCAACCGATTCATAGCCATGCTTGAATACACTCATCTCATAAACTAAACTTATCGCATCCCACTTTAAGAATGAGTTGCATATTTGTATATGTCTTCTCTGTTTTGTTCTGGAATTGGTTTGAATCAAACAAATCCAATAATTGAAACTAGCCGTTTTCACGATGGATTATTCTGCGCGAAATGCTTTAAAACATTTTAAAATGTTGTAAAATGTTATAGTAGCCGTTTTCACGATGGATTTTTTTGCGCGAAATGTTTAAAACATTTTGAAATGTTTTAAAATGTTTTAGTAGTAGCCGCTTTCACGATGGACTAATTTGCAAAAAATGTTTTAGCCCTCGCCCTACGGTCCCGTAGGGCGAGGGTTAAACAATTTTTTTTTTCTCGCAAATTAGTCCATCCGTGATAAAGCAGGCTTACTTACTAAAACATTTTAAAACATTGTAAAATGTTTTAAAACATTTCGCGCAAAATAATCCATCGTGAAAACGGCTAGTAGTAGCCGCTTTCACGATGGACTAACTTGCGAAAAACTGTGTTAACCCTCGCCCTACGGGACCGTAGGGCGAGGTTTAAAACATTTATCGCAAATAAGTCCATCGTGAAAGCGGTTACTACTAAAACATTTAAAAACATTTTAAGGTTTTTTAAATGTTGGCGGAATGTTAAAATATTTTAAAAACATTTCGCGCAAAATTATCCATCGTGAAAACGGCTAATATTTGGTGTTCCATGTGCGAATAAATATAAGATCTTGGCACGAGAACGAACCAACTTCTTGCAATGTAATGTCATGACAAAATGGGTAAAAGGTGGTGGCTAAAGACAGACAGATGGCATGGCTTAAAATGTTGAGCTGTGGCACCTTTACCTGAGCCTTCGTAACACTTTTCACTAACGAACTATTAAGACCGGTGTATTGGGTTGGAGCTCCTACCAATTTCTTTTGAACAAGGTTTTACGGTCATTCAGGTATACTTTTGGGCATTCGGTTGACTTAAAATAGCGTGGAATGTTATTAGAAATAAAGCTTTAATAGTTTTCTTCAAAATTGCGTTCATATCTTCTGAGAAGATGAATTTTGAGGTAAGAGGTACTCACTAAGAACAGTCTGCTGCGATGACCCCGACTTCTGCCATCCAATCACAAGATTCGAGCTCCGCGGCAGAACGAAGGGGCAAAAGTTACGCACGCCCAAGTGATTGGATTCTGTGAGCCCTTATTTTCAGACCAACTGCCCAAAAGTGTAATTCCAGCGAAACTCTTCACGTAGATGCCTAAGGGCGGACACCACTTAAATAATTTCACTTCTACGGCTTTGCTAGACTCCTACAAGTATTTCACCCCATCGTTATCAGCCACGGTCATGTAGCAATGAGGAGCTAAACATGAAGCATTGCACCAACAAACTTGTCAGTTCCCACCAACCAAACTAGACCCCCTTCATCTATGAACAGATAAAACAGGAGCGGTACTTCCTCGCTAATAGTTCTAGACGTTGACAGCGAGTGTTCGGTTTTAGGCAGCGGAAGCGGGGAATATGTGTCAAATATAGCGTCTCGCTTCCTCCTGGAATTCAGGAGCAAAAGCGACAGGGACAGCGACAGCAGACACGCTGTGTTGGTAAACACGCTTCACCAGAGCTCATTTGGGGCATCCATCACTCACGGAGAGCAGCCCCAGCTGCAGAGAATTGGTTGTTTATCAGTTGTGTTCTCATTTGTGGGCGCAATTCAATTTCCTTCGTGGGTATTAATCGAGATTCCCCAACGAGCAATATCTCAGGCTCAGATAAGAATAGGCTAACGAGTAGTCAGTTGTAGGAATGGACAGGCACTGAAGCTGAGATTTCCCGCCCCACTATCAGTATTCATAACATATTATGGCTGATATGCTTCGTCAATTGCACATTAGGCATCGGAGATAGTCATATCCGACATGTTAAGGGTATTCTTGAGAAAATCGACCTGGAATTGATCTTCATCTCTACATATGCCACGCTTGGAAACAAAGCAGTGAAGACAGCGAATCCCCGCCAAAATTGTCGTCAGCGCAAGACAACTGAAAATGACGTTCCCCAGCCGTTTTTTTATATTCTTCTTTGAAGCGTTACGAGGAATTCAAATTACTACCTAGTCTGTGCAGAAATGTGCTTATTATCCATATGTGCTATACTATTTTCCCTACTGTATCCTCTTGGCATCCCTACGGCCACGGGCGTCCAAAGCGGGGCGGACAAGAATGACGCGTCTCCAACTTCTTCGGATTTTTACATTTCCCCTATGGCCTATGGCTGGAAAGAATCAACAATGCCTGACCGTCACGGAGCCTGTCAAGTTAACAACTTTGGTGCCCCTCCAACTTTTTCTGGGCGACGGCGCCACTGCGCTGTGCCGGAATTCGGCTTCCAGCAGTCGTGGTATTCACCACTGGAATACCGCGGCTGTCGTCTGAGGGCCCTGCGCTCTTTAGCCGCACTGCGCCGCTTTCGTCTATCCTGCGCGTGCGTCACAGGGCGCCGCGGCGCGTCGTGTCGCGGTTTGCGGCCGGCTGCGTGGCCGGTGTGTCGCGGTGGACGGCTTCGGCGGCGGCGGCCCGCTCCCGGCTGACATCTGTCGAGCCGAGGCACGTGCGCGGCCACGGCCCCCGCTGGCATACCTGGCGAGGATCCGAGAATACACTGCGCCGGGCGGCCGACGGACCCACGCCGCCGCCGGTCGGCCCGCTCCGACCGGCAGCACCGCGTGGCCGCGTGGTGACGCGACGATACAGTTAGCCAGTCAGCAACGGACTGTAGTCTCTCCCTTCAGGGCACTGGAATGCAACCGGCCTGGCCTGGCTTGTAGAAGAATCGTAGGATTATTGTTGTATTGATAGTCAATAATCAAAATGCTGAAAACATAGGAACTGAAAATAAATTATGGTTTGTTTCTTGTTCTCAGAGTAATCTTGCCGGTTCTTGCCTCACGTAGTGGCAGGAAATTCACTAAAATACTTCAAAATAATGTAATTGAAATTATAGTGACAGTAATGTTTTTTCAAAGACTAAGTTGCCTTCTTAATAATATAAAGGGACTGTCCGTCTTTTGCTGTAATGTCTTCTTTCAATGAACTTTAACCGTAAAACATGATTCCTAATATGTGAATTGGAATATCTAAAGACGGAGGCCACTTTGACGCAAGATACACAAATTAACTGAGACTTTTAGCATTTAGATTAAGCAGCATCTCAGGCAGCAAAACAACCGGTCACTGAAATAATAATAGAAGCAAAAAACTAACATTTATAGTTAAAACGTCTGAATCAATAATGTCAGTATGGACAAATAGGAATACAAAATAGGAAAATAGGATACAATATGAAATTAATAGTGAAATGCCGGAGCTGAGGAAATAAAACTACCCCCTGTCAATGCCGACCAGCAAATCAGACACCAGCCGACTCCGACGCGCACTAGTCAATGAAATGGTATATTTCGGGCCATTTGATTTTAAACACGTTGTGTGATGACGATTTCTATCCATGACATAAAACGTATATGTCTCGGAAATATCGCGGGCCCGCTTTCCGACAGATGATTACACCACGAACACGAAAATTAACTCGATGTGCATAATACAATTTGTTTACGTCGACATAATCTATCGACTTGTCCAATTTTTTCGAGCCTCGACTTTTGGCTATGGACAGCGGTTTTTTATAGGCGCTGGCCTTTCTTAAATGTTGCGGAAATAAGGATATTTCCTGTTGTTTTATACTATCATAAATCATTTATTTTTTATTCTGGTATAAAATGAAAGGGATATGATCCGTCATCGCTCCAGTGCGCATCACATTGAGAGACCATTTAGGGCGCAAGCGAACTGACTACGTTTAGTAACCAACCATTATATGCCTATGTTTATAATTCCTATATGAAGCCCAAAAATGCATTATAAACCACAAGTGTAGTAGAGAGCACGATGCTTTAGATAAAATGCAGTAATGTGAGAAAGAAGAGTCGTCAAATATGTCCTTAACGACAACGGTGCTGCTCGCATACTATAATGACATCATGTTCCGAACAAATAGAAGCAAAAAGTAGGAAACACATGCTTTTTACTCTAGCTACATCCATTAGGTAAAAACAAAACATATGCAAATTCCGTTTTGTGTCGGGTGTGCCAATGTATTGACATATTCATACTGTTTTGTTTGTGCGCGTCTTTGCCAAATGTCAACCCTCAACATAAAGTAGTATTTCTACACAATGAATGGTTTAGATTAGATAATGTTTCTGCTTTTGCGCTTAACTCTTTACTACGTTGAAATTCATGCACTTCGCTTTTGCTTCTGACCTTGAGCAGAAAGTACAATCAATGATTTGTCAATTGTCCAAAATTACTGACGTATGCCATTTGCCAGGGTAGGCGTAAGTAATTTAATTTGAATAGACCACCACGATGGACAGAATAAATTCCGTGGTCAAATTCCAATGTCGAAAAACTGTTTCGCTTTTTTACTATTTACAAAAACATTTACATGAACGATTATTGCTTCAAATTGGAATGCTTGACAGCATTTGGTATATCTTTGCCGCAACCTGACGTGGAGGTAATGCAATTCTAGGTCACCCAGTAGCTTTTGCATCCGAAATAATGCCAGACAGGCTCTAAGGGATTTTTCTACGTGCTATGACTCCTTCACCTCAAGCCCCACTGGTCCCCATTGACCGGCTGTTGGGTGTTGACATAGGTCGATTCTAACCGACCGAAAGGTTATTTACCAGTATTACCACTCTCTTAGGTCGGGGGTGAATGCGGTAGGTACCAATGGGATGGGATGTAAGGCCATCAACCAGTCAGCCAGGAGAACTACATGCAATGCCTGCCTTCAATACAGGGAAATGAGCATCCGTATCAAGTTTACGTCAAGAACAAGTTTTCTTTTCCAGTAGGTATGCATTTGAAAGGGGTTAAAATATATGCAAACGATATTCCTCAACATTTACTCAATACATTACAAATATTTTGTCAAATCTTAAGAATTTACCACTGTACGGAGAATAGAAACATGTGTATTGTGTAGGTATACCTCCAGGCTTACATATTGCAATAACGGCATGGTTATAAAGGCAGCGTAAAACGATGGAAACCCTCGACATAATACAATTTGTGTAAATAAAGCACCACAAAGTTCATAATACGATTTTGTTATCCTTCTTGCCTTAACCCTATTCCCTGCGGGCGGATAGAATTACGTTAACCAGCGCGGGCAGATCCCCCCCAGAGATCTCAAGAACCGCTAATCCGATTTCGATGGAATGAACATTATTTAATTTTCCATGACAATATCTTTCTGTTTGTTAACCTGATATTTGTTGTTGTTAAAAAATGGGGGGCCTGGGGCAAAAATATGCAATTTTTGGGTGTGTTTTGAAAGGTCATTGCGGCCATGTGGCTCGACCGATTTTCATGCCAAAAACATTTTTGAGCTTCCAATGTACTGGTCTTCAATATATAAAGAGGACAAGTACCAAAATAAAAAATCATAGCCGTATTCAGGGGATGTAAAATTGGGGATTTTCTTATAACAAATATGCGCTGTTTGTGATTGCTTGGGACGGTATGAACGTCATATGTGGGCTTGTTTGCTGTAATTTGTTAAATTAAATATATTGCGCATAGATGGATTCAGGTAAACATCATGGGGGCATAATATGCGTAACGCCTTTCATCATCTTACTAATGCGAAGTTGGACCGTATTTGACGGAGGGAATCGCCTTTCATTTATGTACCTGTGTTCGCTTCTGCCCAAAAGTTCGAACAAGCCAAGTATTTATGATGTGTATTGCAATGACATCATTACTGACGCATTTACTTCACTGCAAACTAGGAAGGAATTATGTGCCGCACAACCGCATTCGTAACACCCTCCCAAAAGCATGGGCCTGGCACCACTTCTGCTGGGAATATTTTTTCTCAAATTTTTTACTCAACACGTGCTATGCAATTCTAGGAAAAGTCACAAAGTTTCAAAACGATAGACTTAACGGTTCAGAAGCAGAAAAAAAAACACTGGAGGCAGAATCTGCCCCCGCAGGGAATTGGGTTAACGTAAGCGATTCACCTTGTTTCTTTATCAGCATGGATAGTTTGAATGTGTTTTATATAACATGGCTCATAGCAACTTAATTGTGTAAAATTAATGCTTTACTTTATTAGTTTGTTGAGGTCTATGGTATTAGCGACTATAGTTTAATTGGACATTATTTTAGTTTATCGAGATAATGGCTTTCCCATACTGGAGATGCTAACTTCGCACTACTCCCTTATCCCCATTTTTGCTTAATCCCCATAACAGACAATATCCGTTTTCACGAAGGATTTATTTGTATCTGGTAGTACCCGGTAGTACCCGGTAATATTTCATGCCTCTGGGTAATTGAGTCTAAGAACACGGCTTTTCCCGGATATTTTTGGTATCAGTTGAAACTTTATAAATTATAAAGTTTCAATTAACACCCAAAAAATCCGGGAAAAGCTGTGTTCTTAGACTCAATTACCCAAAACGCACGAAATATTACCGGGTACTACCAGGTACTACCAGGTAAATATAAATCCTTCGTGAAAACGGCTAATAACTGATAAAGCACCACACAAATCAAGTTTGAATTACCTCTGCACTTCAGTTAACATTTTTGTACCAAACGGTCTTCCCTCTAATTAACAGAATCGCTAAACGGTATTCTTGTTGGTGCTCTGTTAATTCTGTTTGGTTAAAATCAGTTACATTTTAAACCGACAAGGCAGGTTTCCGACTTTCACGGCTTCCACGACTTACATTTATTTCCCTTCAAATCGCATTCGTACTTCGTATCGCCCGCACCGGCATCATTTAACCCAGCGAGCTGCCATCCGCACTGGGGTACGGCGGAGAAGCACAGTGACATCTCGTTCATGCATAGAGCACACCACTGGGCACACCAGCCACGATAACTGAGCTGAGCCAGGTGCACCACGCTCCAGAGGTCAGCCGGCCGTATGGGCCGCCACAGCCAGTTAACGCTACCCAGCGGACCTGGCTTCGAGCGGCCATGCTCGCCACGCGCTGGCCGACATCCGGGCAATGTGGGCAGCTGACAGAGAAGGAGAGGAGCGTCCGCTTCTACATGCAGGTGGGCACGGGATGCAGTCAGTCAGATCCAACGGAGGACAGCCGGTGCCGGTCCCGTATACACACCACTGCGACAAGAAAACAAACAGTGTGGCCGCTGTGGTACGGAGCACGCTACGAGTCCAACTACTTAGATGACTGGTCCTCGCCAGTAGAGAGGGGAAGAGCAAAAGAGAAAGAGAAAAGAGAAAACGGAATACAAATATAAAGATATAAATAGATAAACAGATAAAAGAAGAAATAGAGAGATAGAGGAAGAGGTAAAGTGAGAAAGGGATAAAAAGAGGAAAAGAAAAAGATAGAAACAGAGAAAGAGAGAAAGAGAGAAAGAAAATAAAATAAAAGAAAAGAGAAAGAGGGAAAGAGAGAAAGAGTGAAAGAAAGAAAGGGAAAAGAGAGAAAGAGATACAAATAACAAATAAAAGAGAGAGAAAGAAATAAAGAGAGCAAGAGAGAAAGAGAGAAAGAGAGACAGAGAGAAAGAGAGAAAGAGAGAAGGAGAGAAGGAGAGAAAGAGAAAAAGAGAGAAGGAGAGAAATAGAGAAAGAGAGAAAGAGATAAAAATATAAAAAGAGAAAGAGAGAAAGAGAGTAAGATATAAATGTAGAGCGAGGGAAAGAGATAAAGAGCAAAAGAGAGGAAGAGAACATGAGGCAAACAGACGAACAGACAAACACACAAGCAACCATTCAGAGATGTTGGGTGGGGAATGAACGCACACCAGTCATGCCAGGTCGACCTACCTTGCCCTGCATAAGCAGGCGGATGGTGAGGGTAACAGAGGGGCCATCAGTGGGCAGGGGTGTTTTTATATCTATGGAGGCCATCATGTCACAGGTGACGGGTCAATCTGCGGGTGAAACAAGACAGGGCAGTCAGTTCAGTGCAGCTCGGTGGGGGCAAAGCAGAGATATCAGACAACACCAGGGATCGGGACACGTGTCGACTGGAATCATAGCGAAGCACGTCTACGCACTTCTCAAGGCTTGCAAGGGTTCACAGTAGACAGATAACAAGTTAACTCGGATATCAGCCTAAGCAGTCTAATAGCGATGGATGAATTTGTTGCTGAACGATTATATTTATCATTATGTGCAATGTAGAATAGAAGAGGTACTTATTGCGTTTTGGAGCAGAGGTAATACAGCTGAGCAATATTACCTTCTTAACCTTAGTTTGACAGATAACCATGGAAGCAATGTCACATAAAAACAATAACAGAAGCACAACTGGGATGTTTTGCATACGTTTATCAATTTTGTGGATGCGTCTGGCAAATGCGGGACAATATTGCTAAGGACTTCGGGTTCCAGTGCTATAATAGATGCAGGGTAGGCAAATGGAACTATACTTGACAGCAGGGTTGTGGTTCACTGAAGGGAGCAGCATGAAAAGAGCAGACTGGCTTCTGAGCAAGCCCTACAAAGCAGGCTTTTCCGTATGATTTTCTACTGTTCATTTATGGCTGTAGTACGGTTTTTGCGGGTTTGCTCTGGTCTCTGGTGTGTGCCTTTGCGTGCTCGTCACGCTAATGACATAACATATCAAATATACCTATAGGTAGTTAGATCGACACATATTACAAACTCAATATATGTACCACGAACCAGCATTACATCGCCCCTTATGGTCGAGAGAAGAATCACCCAGAAACTGGGTTCTGCAGTGCGTCACTAATTAAGCTAAGCGGGTTGGATATGAAATTTATCAGGAATCGGCGACGACACAGACATGTTTTTTACTGCTGTATTTCCTATCCAAAAAAAGAGAAAATATGCATAATTTTTGACATGGAGAAAGAAAGCGGCTGTCGCCATTTTAATACTGTCCTCGTAGTACCTATTGCTGCGCATACAAGCGCAACCGTGCATGTTCAACGAGGGGATATATAAAAGACCACCAGCATACCTAACCACCAGTGTAGATGGCTACCATTCCACGCGACTGACGATTTTGTACGCATACAATCCCACGTGTCTGATGAGTGATTCGGCTGCCCTCCCACGTGGCTGCTGCTCACAAGTACCACGCCACCGTCTGACGGCCGCAGGCTGTTAACATCCAGATTGGTGAGATGAATGTGAGCTGAATGTGCACAGTTGCCAAGCCGCATGATTGATTGGTGCGTATTGCTGCTATCCCACACGCTCCCCGGTTGACGTTTGTTATGACATCACACTAGGTATACATTTCCGCGAACAGCTTGACTAGTACGTGAGAGCTGAATGCTGTAAAGGACATTGTGTGCGGTATACCGCACTCTGCATACACTGTGCGACGGTGCGGGAGGCGAAGCTGATCCATCCCACTCCCAGCCGATCCCCAGCATCTTGCCAGCCTCAGCCTAGCCGTGTCTGGTCCCTATCTGGCCCCAGCTGCGATAGGGATCATGGCCCCAGCTCGGTCCCGAATATGCTGTACCCTATCCCAGCTCCTGTCCCTACCCAAGCTCCCACCTCGGCCCTTGCCATGGCCTATCCCTGCTGAGCCCTTGCGACGTTCCCTGCCCCAGTCCGGCACCAGCTCCGGCTCCAGCTTCATATCCGGCCCCAACACTAGCCTAGCGTTGGTCGGTCCTGCAGGCCCTAGCGACCGTCTCGGCCGGTCCTGCGGGGCCTAGCGACCGTCTCGGCCGGTCCGGACGGCGTCAGGCGGCACCGCCGGAGAGCGGGCGGCCGGGGCTATTTCTGTTGGCGGCCGGCGGCGGCACCAGACTCCTGAGGCAGGTGACACGCAGCCGGCCGCCAGCCGAGCGGCGCGACACGGCCCACAGCGGAGCCGGGCAGAGTGAGGAGAAACGTCGTAAGACACCGGAACGGCCCCGAGCGGAGCCGGGCAGAGCGCGAGAGGAGCGCCGCATGGTACAGGGACGTCCCCGAGCGGAGCCGGGCAGAGCGGGGAGGATGCTCCCAGCCCGCAGAGCCGCAGGGTATACAGGAGCCGGACAGAGTGGGGAGGAGACTCCGAGCCCGACAGCCGAGCGGCGCGACATGCCCCGAGCGAAGCCTGGCAGCTGGAGCGGAGGGGGCGCTCCTGGTCGGCAAACGCAGAGTACACAGCCTGCCAGCACCACAGGGGATAGACAAAATAGCAGACCGGCATACTGCGGGGCTTCAGGCTGTCTCGAAATGTGATGTACGTCACATCTTTCTCCTCTCAAGAACGCAATCAGAGACGAGATATCTGACAAGACGCCACCTAAAAGCCTCTTTAGAGGCAGACATGACGTCGGCTGCTCTGCTCATCTGACGTCTGGGTTGATGCTGTGGGCCAGGCCAGTCAGCCCCTGAGCGTGCCCTCCCACCCTCTCTCCCAGCTGGCACGTCCCTGAACGGTCGGCACGTGGCCGCCGCCGGTCCCCCGCCTCGTGTCACAGCCTGGTGACGCCGCCGGCGGCAGCCGAGTCCGACGCGCTCCCAGTCAGCTGATGACGGCTCCCCGACCGATACCAGCCACGGTGGCTCGATTCGAGACAAGCTGAGGCGAGCTGAGACCGCCGCCGCCGCCGCCACCGCTGGAAACACCGCGCACCACCACAGCAGCTGGACTCAGGCCGAGTCCGCTCGTCGGCGGGCTCCGCAGCGACTCACCTGTGCACGTGCGAGGTAGGCCTGGGACTGACGGAAGCGGGCGGGGGCGGGGGAGACAGTGCACGCGAGACACGCGCAGAGGAGACGCCACTGCACAACTGGCGGTGGCGCGGCCGTCGAGCTGCCGGTGCCGACGCGTCGGCTCCGCCCCCGGCGGGTCGGCGCAGGCGCGCGGCGGTGTCGTCCCCGCGGCGGACGGCGCTGGCCACACCAGGCCGCCACCTGCGTCACCGCAGACCCCGGAGAGCCCGCCGCTCTCAGATCTCCCGGTCGGCCACTAATTATGCAGACGGTGGGCAGCGGTGGCAGGACAGGGCGCGACGCGAGTGGACGGCACCTGCACCTACTGCCGTGGGTGACCGTCCCACCGTGTCACTAATTATGCAGACGGTGGGCAGCGGCGGCAGGACAGGGCGCGACGCGGGTGGACGGCACCTGCACCTACTGCCGTGGGTGACCGTCCCACCGTGTCATAGCTCCGTCCCAAATGTGGCCAAAATGGTAGATTGTGAGGTGACAAGCATTGTCTTGAGGGCATCATATTTTGACAAAGAACGCTACTAAGCATAAGAAGCCATACATGCTACTGGTTTTGAGGGATCCAAAACTCTTGATGTAGACGCAAAGAATGACGTGGTTGCAACATTTGTTGTCTCTGGTCGATCGAAAAACGCTTATAGGGAAATATTCACATTTCAATTGGATATTTTTTATGTTTTCATTATGGTATAACAATGATGTTATTTAAATTTAAGAATAAAATGCGATTTTTTCCCTAAATCAAAGTTGAAAGTTTGGAACAAATTAAAAAGCAAGCACCAAGTGTGCTTCATGAAGGTCATTGACAACGTCATCCTTTACAACGTCCTATATTAAAAAAATCATAGGACCAGAAATGAACTATGTGCGCTAAGAAGCATGAAAACGTCCCTGATTGGTCAATGAAACAAATCACCGAAACGAAATAGGTCGCCGCCCAAGCGTGTTGATGAGCTTCTGATGTAGCTGCCAGTTTATATTGTTTGTTATTTTTCAGGGGAAAATATAAAACTCCTAATGTTTAAAATAAATGAAGCAATTTAAAAATGAGGGTTGCAACCAGACCACAGTAAAAGCGCATCGGAGAACTTCTAATTTAGTTACGTACTTGTCATTCAATGGCTACCAGCTGTAAGGGATGGGCGAGGACAGAATCACAAGCAGAACTCAAAACATATTTTCCACTCCATTGCATACAAAAACAATACGGGAAAAGCCCGCAGTTTGGTGAGGACCAAAAGTACTTGCAGGTACCGGTCGCTAAAAGTGTGGAACGTTTTACAACTTAAACTTGAAATATTTTTCAACTTTAACTTTAACTTTAACAGTAGGAAATTTGTTGTGTAAAATGTGATACATAAGCCGTTTTCACGATGAATTATTTTGCGCGAAATGTTTTAAAACATTTTGAAATGTTTTAAAATGTTTTAGTAGTAGCCGTTTGCACGATGGACTAATTTGCAAGAAATGTTTTAACCCTCGCCCTACGGTCCCGTAGGGCGAGGTTCGATGTTTGTTTCTCGCAAATTAGTCCATCGTAAAAACGGCTACTACTAAAACATTTGAAAACATTTTAAAATGTTTTGAAACATTTTGCGCAAAATAATATATCGTGAGAACGGCTATTTACAATATATTGTGAAAGCGTCTGTAGATTTAAAGTAATAACTTCATTTTTGTGGTATATGGTGAATATTTCCCTTTAAGTTTGGCTGCCAGTATTTAAACAAAATTTAAAGATATTGAGATAAGTCATATTTGTTTCAGAACTTTTGAACAATCTTCTAATGACATACAGTATGTATTTTCAACTGTTCTAACACATCATACTTTTCTATAGCAATGTATTGATGCATGCATGAAATAAATACATTTAACGATGTTAAAATTTCCGTAGAGACCGGCAAACATTTTTGCTAATTGCATGGGTTTAATTAAAACATAAGTTTGCATATGTAAACGTAAAGGACATTTTTTTAAACATATAGATGGCCAAAATAGGGAAGAGCCGAGTTATGGCCGTTTATCCAAGCCCATGTCGCGTTTTCCGGACGGCGCGTGACAGTCCGGGTGACCTGATGCTGGCGGCAATTGGTCCGGCGCGGCGGCGAGCCGCTCTAGGCCGATTGCCGTAATATCTAAGCGCTTGCTGATAGGGTATTATGTACCTTCCCTGGATAGGTGCCGTTACACAACACCATGATCCAGGTGCAGTGTAAGTTAAATTCTCCATTACAGTGTCGGGTTTTAAAAACCGAGGGACAGAGTTTTGTTTCCAAGACACGTTGAGATTCAGCTAAAGAGTGACGGTTGCGTAGCAGAGTTTTACAATACTAGTCACCTTTGAACTAGACCTTTCCTGAGTCGTTTTGGTGCTGCCTTGATCATATGAGGCCAATGACATATGACAGCCAGCAAGGCAGAGTTCTCACGTTAAGCAGGCAAAGACTAACCAATATGTGTGTGCATTATTTAATGAGCAGTGTTGATCGTGAATAATCACACAGAGCCGGATTACAGAGGCACGACATGAAGCTTAACAAGTACAAATTATGGGTACTGTCTTAACAAATGGTAAAAGTTGTAGCAACTTTGTCAACCGGGTGCATTTTGTCTCCATAATGTAAAGAGTAAACAACATTTATCGTTGGATTTGTGTATGAACCGAGATCATTCCTTTTTAGCGCAGTCCACAGGTTGTTCTTGACTGCTCTAGGTATCATGTGTCACCAGCAGGTGTCATATGGCGTCAGCTATCAATAGAAAGATGCATGAGACTCAGGACTCTATTAGCAAGCGCGTCCGTGCCCCTCCCCCCTCGCCGCCGCGCCGGGCCAATCGCCGCGCGCATCGGGTTGCCCGGGCCGTCCCGCGCCGTCCGGAAAGCGCGACCTGGGCTAGGTAAAACGACCATAACGCGGCTTTACCCTATCTCGCTCATCTAAATGTTTTTGAAACATGCTATTTGCATAAGTAGGCTCATGTTTTAAGCTATCCTAAATCTATGCAACTACTGGAAATTCTTGCCGGTGTGCGGAAATTAGCTGTTTTCACGAAATGTTTATTTTTACCCGGTAGTACCCGGTAGTACCTGGTAATATTTCGTGCGTTTTGGGTTATTGAGTCTAAGAACACAGCTTTTTCCGGATTTTTTTTGTTGTGTCAATTGAAACTTTATAATTTATAAAGTTTCAATTGATATAACAAATATCCGGGAAAAGCCGTGTTCTAAGACTCAATTACCCAAAACGCATGAAATTACCGGGTACTACCGGGTAAAATAAATCCTTCGTGAAAACGGCTATTGTGAAATCGTTTCGTGTTTTTGTTAGGTGCATGCGTCGATCAATAATTGCTCCAGAAAAGTATGACATATAATACAAGTTCAAGAACGAATGATACATGTCATTATAATATTTTTATGGATTTCGAAACAGTTCAAGATTTACGATATCTTCATATTTGGTTTAATTACTGGCGGTCAAACCCAAGCGTTTTCAAATCGCCCAGATACCAAAAATGATCCCAAAATAATTTGCCCAGCTCATAATTTGCGTCTACATCAGGAGTTTCTGAACTGCTCAAGATCAGCAACATGCATGGTTTCTAATGATTCGAAGTATTCCTTGTCAAAATGTGTTGGTTTCAAGCGGATGTACTCTGACAACTTACAATTTGTTATTTTCACCACATAGACAGAGTTATGACATGGTGCGACGTTATATATAATTCAGTGGTTGCGACCCTTTGCGACCCTTTGACACCCGGTCGTGCCTGCGGGCGGGCCGACCGGGTGTCGGGCCGGCCGGGTGTCGGGTGGGAGGCGAATGCGATGGATGGATGCTGACGGCAGCAGATCAGACGATTGTGCGGTCGGACGGCGGCGCGAATGATCCGGGCCAGTCAGTCGTGACTGCCATACAAGCATCACGACAGACCGCCGACACGTGTCAGCTTCAGGGCGGAGCCTGTTCGGCGGCCGAGAAGAGTTTTTACTTGCGCCAGATGGCGATGTTGACGGTTGTTTTTTTGCAGGCTGGCTCTACGCTAACGTAGGATGAGATACTGGTTTTGTTATCGGTGAAAGAACTACGGATGTTGCGATTCATGCAATCGTTTTGAAATTCCGGGGTTATTAGTAACGGTCGATCTACTCATTAATGTGACGCATAGAGCATCAATATATATTGTGAGACTTGCCCAAGCGGACCACGCTACTCCACATTATCATAAACAGGATTTAACTACTCGTAAGCGCTAAGACAAATAATATAGTATTGGCTACGATATGAATTCATGATATAAATATCTCACACCCGAGCAACAGCTGTTCATATATTATACCGTAAAGGAAAACCGTTTACCACCATAGATGGGTGCCTTTTAATCCGACCTGACAAGGCGAAGGGTTATAGCTGCCGAGGCTCTGGCTATGTAGTTTGTTGCCAGGCCAACCTACGGCCGCAGAGGAGCTCTCAGGCCAGCTGACCTATACATACAGTTCATGCCATCGAATCCAAGGCACTTGGGTCGCATAAATAGGAAAACGACCTTATTTTAAAACGGAACATTGTACGTTTTTTACACATCTTTCTTCTAGTATGTAATATTTTTGGTGGAAAACGTTTCGCATAGGCATGAGCAGTCCACATTTGCAAATAAACATTGCATTTGGGTTTGATTGACGAGATCAAATTTTCACTGAAAAAGAAGAGGGGCCCTTCCCCTTTTGTGACATTCCTACGTTAATNCTTGAGGTCAGGTCATTTAATGTGACCTGACAACGTGACCTTGAAAGTTAGGAAGTCATTTTTTTAGTGTGGGTAATTGATGCCCAAACAGCTATACAAAATTTGGCGCCGCCGTTTTTCCGCTAGTCCGGAAAAACCTGGGGGGCGGATATCCGCCCCCCCCCCCCGTCGGTGCGAGGGTTAAGTAGACTGTTCAAAGGCAATACAATGGGGCTGCTAAGTGATGGCATCATGCCAGTCTCATGGTTCCAATAGCTGACTGCTAATGTTGAAGAGTTTCATCAGGATCACCCATTGTAGAGTAGGTACCTGCTATCAGTTTTCATGTCAAATTTACTGTATTACCTAATCCTTTAGAATATTTTTAATTTATCCCATTCCATAATGCATTGGAACTTGAAGAGAACTGGTATTCACTTTGAGACTACTATACTATATACAGCTGATACCTGTGTTAATCATTTTGTATTTGTTGTATTTTCTTGCAACACGACTAACTACGTTTTTATTTGCATTGCTAAATTGTGTGACTGGATAGTTTGTGCATATAAATCTTTCATTCTTATGCTAATTATCTTGTATCTTTTTGTGACTAAAAAATTATGCATACAAAGCGCCTATTTTTTATTTAGTAGCCCACCAAAGTTATCTGCTTTTCCTTATATCTCCCTAACATCAATGGAGACAAAATGGATGCAAATATAAATATACATCTTGTTTTATTCCATAACATATGTTTGGGTATCAGAAAACATTAAGTGTACCAGAATTGAGGCTCAAAGTGAATCCCCTATATCTAAAGCACTAGAGCAGTCAGCTGTTGGAACCTTGACATCACACTTAACAGTCCTATAAGAAAAATGCAATCTAAAAACAGATAAACATTCCAAATACTAGGGGCTTCAAAATGGTTATTTAATATTTTTTGAAATTTTTGGCTTTTGACCCAATTATTTTTTAACGTATTTGTTGGGGAAACATGACTACAAAATCAAAGTTTTCAGAGATGTTTAAAAAAGGAGATATGTCAGAGAACTATATGTAAACTACCATACCAAATTTCAAAATGACATTATTTTTGACTGAGTGATCACGCTGGTAACTCATGTCATCAGATTGTGAAAGGACGTTTTTTGGCTTGTATTGACAAAATACAGACAAATAAATGGCAGCACTGTATTTATGAGAAAAAACTGGTTTAGAAACATGCCCTTTTTATTTGTATTTATCAATGTCAAAATTTTACATTTTTTACCTTACTTTGACCAAAGCTTGACATTTACTTCATATATATGAAGTATTGTGGTCAAATGAGTATCGCTATCGCTTTGTACATGTAAAGTGATCCATCAAACATGTGTTGCATGGCTTTCGTAGATATTTTGTGCATAGTGACCTTTTGTGACCTGACCTTCACCTTTTATCTTTGCCAATAATCTCACTTTCGATCATGCGTGATGTGTAATGTGTATCATACGTTTAAGAACACTTTGACTGGGGCGCAAATAGGGTTGGGACCACTTGTTGGGGTCAGGTGAAATAAATAAATAATGGCCTTTCGTCATTCACAAATTGAAGTTTTCCCCTTTTGCCTTATTTCGCTCTGGTTTTTATCAACGAAGCTTTTATTTATTTACCCCGAGGGCATTGGCCGGTGATGTCACAATATAGCAGTCCGGTTAGAGGCGAATACAGCGGCACATGTTTTCGTGAATAACTCGTAAACGAAAAGAGGCAGGCCATTGACTTTTCGTGACATTTAAGCCAACACAATATCAGATCGTTCGACACTAAACAAAATGCAAATCGGTCGGTAAACTTTTGAGTTATATGGATTTGAAATCAAAGATGGCGGCAAGAATCACGGTCGACGAATCACGGCCCTGGTGGGCCTTCTTTGGGCCTGATTGGTATGAAAGGCATTTTAGAACCATCTCCGACCACACCGCGTCGGTTGGAGAAGATCCCGAGACCCGAGTCGCTATCTCTGATAGGTTCTGAGTTTCAGCGTGGCAGTAGCATTTTCGGATATTTTTTGGGCCCTCGTGAACCTTCTTTGGGCCCTCGTGGACCTTATTTTGGCTCGATCGGCATGAAAGGCGAAATGACACCCCTACAAGAGCGTAGCTTTCGAATGGTGAAAGAATGATGTCTCTAGTTGATGTAGTTGCAGAGTTTAGCGTGGCAGTGAATCTGTGGCAACTGATTATATATATATATTAATATATATATAATATCCGCACGAATATGAGGCTGTGTGCCAGACTGTTTTATGTCGCGGGGGTTCCCCCTCTTCTTCCGTAACGTTACATTCTGGCTCCGCTCTGGTGGTGAAAATAACGTGGTGACTCCCATTGTATTAACAAATATTATCAACAACAATGGAAGGTATCGCGTCATTTTTACCACCAGGCGACGTGCATGTCGTTCGTGCCGATATCGGTGTGAGGGGGTATATAAGTATATTATTTGCATTCCCACAGTTCACTTCCACGCTGAAACTCTGCAACTGCATAAGCTAGAGGCTTCATTCTTTCACCATTCGAAAGCTACGCTCTTACAGGGGTGCCGTTTCGCCTTTCATCCCGATCGGGCCCAAAGAAGGCCCACGAGGGGCCAAAGAAGATCCGAAAACGCTACTGTCACGCTGAAATCAGAACCTATCAGAGATTCCGACAAGGGACCTTCACCATCGACGCGGTGTGGTCGGAAAGGATGATTTACGGCTGTCATACCAATGGGGCCCAAAGAAGGCTCACCAGGGCCTAGAGAAGAGTCAATAACGCTATTGCCACACTGAGACTCAATATATCTGAGATAGCGACCAGACATGTGCCAAATCCAAAAACAGGATCCAAGATCCACAAAATCCCACGACAAACTGATTTTCTAGGATCCAGGATCCACAGGATCCCACGATTTTCTTCTCCAAAATCCAAGATCCATGGGATACCGCAAAAATCCATGATCCAACATCTACAGGATTCCATGGCAAAATTATCCTGCAGGATCCAAGATCCAACACGATCTAATATCTTGGATCTTGGGGATCCAAGATCCCGGATATTTTTGGATATTGGCCATGTCTCATCAACACATGTAAATATTACACCATTGACAATGAGTGTGGGAGTTTTAAAAGCATGCAACACATGCATTCTTATATTTTAGCACCACAAAAAGTGAAATATGTTTAACAAAATCCATAAGATCCCATGACAAACTGATTTTCTAGGATCTAGGATCCACAGGATCCAACGACAAATACTTTTTTCAGGAATCCACAGGATTCCACGACAAATGATCTTGCAGGATCCAACAAGATCACGGATCTTGGATCCTTTTTAGATCTTGGCTCATATCTGATAGCGACTCGGGACCTTCACCAATCAACGCATGCTGGTCGAAAACGGTGCTTTACACAATTTGATACTGATCGGGCCCAAAAAAAAACTGATCGGGCCCAAAGAAGGTGCACCAGGGCTAAAAGAAGGGTCAACAACGCTAAAACGCTGGCATAAGCCGCCGCACAATCGGCCCGACCAACTTCAGTGACATCTTGCAGTAGGATTTCTAAGCTTTCGAGCGGTGCCTCCCATTGGCACAGGACTGAGCCCCGTGGAACCCCACTGAGAACCTATTTCTATTATGAGTTGCACCCATTAAATTGGAGCTGCACCCGCCGTGTCCCGCCCCATGCGTTGCTGCAGATGTGTATGTATGTATGTATGTATGTATGTATGTATGTATGTGTTTTTTTTTTTTTAGTTCCCCCACCCATTAGTAGTATGTATGTATGTATGACGTATGTATGTATGTATGTATGTATGTATGTATGTATGTATGTATGTATGTATGTATGTATGTATGTATGTATGTATGTATGTATGTTACATGTTTCCTTCTTATGTGTGTGCCCGCGTGCGCATTTGTGTGTGCGTGTATGTATGTATTTGTTTATTTATTGCACGTCATAGGCTAATTCCACTCCGGTGTGGCTATTACAGAGTCAGAGTCATGAGATAAAGTGAGGTCAGGTCAATTGAGCGTACACGCATGCAGCATACATACACACATTATCGCACACATACACTTTCCCACGTACCCATGTGTATGTGTGATGAACCTTAAATCAGGTATTTGAATGGTATATAAGTGCTTGGTTTTCAACTCGTTTACCTGTATGTTTCTTTCCTACAGCTACGCACCATGGTGCCCAGCATGCAAGGCTCTTCAGCCCATCTGGACTGAATTTGCCACCTGGAGTGAAGACTTGGATGTCAAGGTTGGAGCTGTTGACATCACTGAATCTCCAGGTCTCAGTGGACGCTTCATGATCACTGCGCTTCCCACCATTTTCCAGTGAGTCGCTTATTTCTTCGTGTTATTAACCTTTAACAGTGTATGCATTTAACTATATGGTCAATATCTGCCTCAAACACATGATAGTTGTCAGTGTTTTGCTTCCAACATGGGATATTACATTTGTTTAGGACACAAGTTGTGTTTAAACAGACTTGTAAGGTGAGTTAAGCCATCTAGCATATAACGTTGCGACAACGTTGTCAAACACTGAGTTGGAATTTTACACTTGTGACAAAGCTATGAATGTTGTGGAGAATAAAGTTGTCTTTAGCGTCGCTAGCGTCTTTAGCGTCTTTAGCTTGCAGCAACGTTTTGCCATTACGATGTCACAACGTTGTATTCGTAACTTTGTAAGAACACTTCGCAATGTGGTACAATGACCTAAATTCTAAATTTAGTATATTTGCTATCTTACTACACGATTGACTGAAGACGACCACGTTGATCACGCTTAAGCCAGTAGCCATGCTTGTCCGAAAAGTAAACGTGTAACCAAACGTTTTGGACAACATTGTGTGTGTGCCACGTTAGGTAACGTTGCGCGACAACGTGCATTGGAGTCTACACTAAAACGTTCTTCGCGACGTTGTGTCGTGTCAATAATATTGGTGACGTCAAATTGTTACCTGGGAACGAGAATCAGCAATTAGCTCCCGTCATAAGATGTCACCTCTTGGGTCCATTCAGTCCATGTAACGGGCAAGGAAGCTTCGCTGCCACCAGCTGAGATGCGAGTCAGGTTACATTGGGTATGTATCGGAACTCCGGAACAAATATTTATATGCATTTATATCTGTATGTTTATACGTTGCTTAATCAAAAGTATTAAGGTATTATTTTTAAACCTAGTTACACATATGGGCATTTCTGAAGCCCAAAATATATGCAGTGTTTGACGCAACTTTGCCATCTCAGCCAAGGTGGAGCCCGGATCGTCATCAGGACCTGACGGGCTGACAGCACGAGGGACAAAGCGAGCTCGTTGATTCGCACCATTTTACAAGTCTGGTCTGAAATATATTGCTGCACAGTAACAATAGATCATTCCTTGAATGATAAATGTAGCATGATCGGGTAGACTGATCTTGGTCAAAGTGGCAAAGCTCCTGTTCAAACCATAGTTTGCTTTTATGCAATTCAGATGCTACCAAAATGGAAAAAGCCAGCATTATTAACTATTTATGTTTGTCACAGTAAGCATGATATTATGCTCAATAATCTTTAGACCCATGTTCATGACGCAGCGGAACGTGTCGCTACGAAAAAATATTGAGTGGGGCCAGCCAGATGTTTGGGAGGCAGCCAGGTGGGCCCCTCCCCCCCCCACACCACACACACCACTTTCCGGTGGCCCCCCGTTGCGAATGCCTCTGGGGCTCAATACCGAAAACTTTTGCCCCAGATAACGCATCGACTTCATTTAGTTGTACATTTGTGGTACCATCTTTCATATGTTTGTATTTGTAAATATGGTAATATTTACATCATTCAATGGAAGAAGTGCCATACAGTTGTATACTCAGATAATGTATGGTCTTACATAGTCAGATGGCTGTATGCACTATGCAGCCTAATGGTGGTGGTAATTCTCGCATTGCTGAACCATGTGTGCTGGTCCAGTTTATGCAGCGTTAAGCGATGGGTGTGTTCCGTCAGTAACAAGGGCTCGCGCGACCGCGAACAGTTCATCAGCTTCGTGGAGGAGAAGAAGTGGCAGCAGCTGGAGCCCGTCTCCAGCTGGAAGGCGCCTGACTCGCTGCAGATGTCTATTCTCTCCCAGTTCTTCCGGCTCTCCATGGTGCTCCGGGTGGGTTCCTCGGTGGAAGCGTACATGTACAATTACATACATGCAAGCTCTGTGGTGATCCGTGTCGGTTCGTCAGTGTTCCTTGGCGGGAGCGTACATTGTACATACTGACCCCTAGTGTTTCGGGTGGGTTCATTGGTGTTCCTCGGTGGGAGCGTGCATTGTACAGTATGTCTAATATGTATCTTCCCTTTTTTAGTTTTTAAAACTCATCTAATTTCACTTATGTGTACATGAAGGACAGATTTAAGGGAACATGTGGTACCTACCTAGGTAGGTACCACATGTTTCCTTACATCAGTACTTCGTGTACGCAGAAGTGAAATTAGATGAGTTTTAGAAACTAAAAAGGGACGCTTCATATTAGAGTACAGGCTGAACATACAAACCCCCCATAGTGCTTCGGGTGGGCTCATCGGTGTTCCTCGGTGGGAACTGGGAACGTACATTGTCACACTTCTGTTATTGCTGCTGGCTGGCTGGCTGCTCAGACCCATGTGCTGTATGTGTCCTTCGTGAGCGGTTTGCTGGTTATTTTTTCCGCAGTTGTTGTGCATAGTAGTGCGTACTACTGATTGTGCTAACGTAGCCAAATGGCCCAGCAGCCAAGTCATTTGTCGACAGTGTTGTCAATACGACAGCTTCTGTTGCCACAATTTAGAGTGATACCTTCTCCACCTGTCGGCGTTATTGCCACTAGGTGATGCTGGGAGCCATACCGGCATGTTGTCATTATTTGACCGGCGTGTTGTGGTGCTGTGCGCTGCAGAACGTGCACACCTCCCTGACGGAGGAGTACGGCGTGCCGGTGTGGGGTAGCTACCTGCTCTTCATCCTGGGCACCGTCATCATCGGCGCCCTGCTCGGACTCATCTTCGTCTGCTGTATCGACGTCTGCTGCGCGCAGAAGTCCGGCGAGCTGCCGCCCGAGATCACCAAGAAGGATGACGACGTGAGTGTCACGCCGGCCCGACAGTCGAATCGGACGGTACCGCCAGCTGCGACATTGGTCATTTGGTTGTCTTTCCACTTTTGTATGCATCATGTGAATGTCACAAATCCCCAGTACTTTGTCGTACATTGTTTTAACCGGTTATCAGGAACCTGCGACTCGTAATAGAAAATGTAAAAAATGTCTGTGCTCCTTACAGTGTCCAACGGAAACCTGTTTCATCCAAGACTACCAGAGATAGTTTTACCTGAGTGCCTACACTTTGAGTTATTAACGAAAGAAAGTGCCTAGCATAGCTCTGGTCCTCAGAGCCCTAACGCTTAGCATCAGCGCCTCATTTTGTGCTTGCTCCTCTTGCTGACGGCCTCCTCTGACGGACTTTTTCGGCTTCGGCAGGCCGCCAAGAAGCAGTCCGGAGACCACGAGGACGAAGAAGAGGAGGAAGAAGACGGAGAGAAAGAGGATGAGTCAGCGGCGAAGGAGAAGGCCAGTCCCGAGGCCCGGAAACGGCGCACGCGGAAGGCGGACTGAGCGAGCGAACCGACAGAGCCGGTCGGCGGGTCACTGTCAGGCGCGCGGGGGGCTAGTGACGCCCGAGCCGGTCGGTGGGGTCGCCGTCAGGGCGTGCGGGGTTGTGACGCACGCAGCTGCGGCAGTAACATAGGCCGACCGAAGACTATAGTGGGGACTGGCTTTGTCGGTGGACGAAACGTGGCGTGACAGTTGATTGCGAGCGTGGGGATTGTTGGGTTACGATTTGCATGTTTTGTTTTCTCTCTCTCGCTCTTAATATATTTTTTGAATTTTCACACACAGAAACATATACACACAAACACACACACACACACACGCATACACACCCACACACACACACACGCACACACACGCACACACACCCACACACACACACACGCACACACACACAACTTTGCATGGGTGTTAATCCTATCACTTAACGTCTAAATAACTAGTGGCTGCATGTCGTCAGTCGCAGCGGAAAGTTCCCTCCCTTTCTCCTCCCTGCCCGGCTTCTGTGACGGATCGAAGGGCGCAGCATTCCGTTATCGGTAACCATACCAAAAGCGTTCGACTGTGATACCGGTTTGTGGGCGTTCGTGGTGGCTCGCTCGTCCCGCGAGTGTCGTCGTTGGTGGTGTGGTGGTCACGGTAGCCGTCCCTCTGTGCTGTTTGGACCCGCAGGCGGCTTCGAAGCTAGGGTCGCACCGCCCGGTCACGCGCGCAAAATAGCACGTTACGCCGCGGGTCTTGTCTAAGCAATCCTGTTGTGGGCGTGTGAGAGGCTGTTTCCGGCATTCGCGAGCGGTATCTGAGCTGGAGCGCGTGAGGTGGTTGTTGCCGTATGTCGATACTGGCCGAGTGCTGTGGCTGGCTGGTTACATGTCACGGCTCTCTGGGTTGGTCGGCCTGGGCGGCTGCAGGAGCTGTCCCAGATTGCCGCCAGGGGCAGCACGCATGCTTTGAGTTGCTTTCTAACAGCTCCGTAATGCGCGAGGCACCGGCCGGTCGCTTCGTGGTCTGTTACCTTACTGATCCCTACTCAAATACACTGTCTTTTATATGTGTTGTTGCTAAGGAATTAACGGGGAATACGTCATGATACTGAACGGACCGATAGGCGTCAATATCCTGCATGCATGAAAGGCAAAACCGATGATCTTACATACGCTGCGGTTTGGCAAAATTAACTGATGCCAATTGCCATACAAAGCTACTCGAGCGATTGAATGTAAGAATATCAGCTCAAGCTGTAGCGTGTACGGCCGATGGATTACAACTAAAAAGTAAAAACGTTGCATTGTCCGTTTGGATAATGCAGACGATCTTAGATGGAGTTGTCGCATGTGCATTTTGTCGACACTGTACAGACGTGATTTTAAGAGGGATCTGCGAGGAGACAATATGATCCTTATTCATCAGATACCCAATGGCTCATTGGATGCGCGTGCAGCCAGATCTTCAACTATGGAGCACCAGAAACACACTATGCCACCCTCCCATACACAAATCAAGGGAGCTTCACAAATCCCTTCCAATATGAAGCTTCCTACAGTAATGGCGGTGAACAGCTGGAGTCAGGAGCAAATAGCGAGAAAATCCAATAAACAAAAATACTCTATGGAAGCCAAACCCAAACTCGGCAACTGGTGACCACCAGTTTCGGAACGGCTGATAAAATCGTATGCTCTGAATTGGTTGGTGCCGGTTTGGAGAAAATTGGCCTAGCCGTTTCTGGGTTTGGCTTCCATGGTGTATTTTTGTTTATTGGATTTTTAAGCTCATGATGGTGACCTAGGGTCACCAGTATTTCTAATTGGCTGATGAAATCGTAATGCTCTGAAAGCGATATAGTGACAGAGTTTGGAGAAAATTGGCCTGCCGTTGCTGATTTGGAGTTTGGTTCCATGGGGTATTTTGTTTATTGGATTTTTAAGGATCATTATGGTAACCTAGAGTCACCAGTTTCAGAACGGCTAGTAAAATCGTATACTTTTAATCGATTGGTGCCATTTTGGAGAAAATCGGCTCAGCCGTTGCTGAGTTACGGTTTGACCACACACATGACCCTGTTTTAGTTTTGTCCCCCAAAAAATACACGGCAGGCGGCGTAAACAGCGCAGCTGCTACTAAAGCTATTTATACAGAATGCCGGCAACAATCACTATCACCCTCGGACAATAACAAATCGCTTGAAATCGATGAAGAGGCTGTAGATGACGTGGATTGTTCCAAGTTTCTCCACATAGTTTTTTGATGGTCTTATTGTCAAAAATAGAGCAACAACGTCTGAATCTCTTTTTCTCTCGCATGTTGATGTGATTTCAACAAATCTGTCTCGAAGCTAGCTGGTTCCAGCAAGCTTTAATGCTTGTACGATCCTTGGCTTAATCCTGTTAAGGCAAAGATGGTGCACTCTATGATATATGCCCTTCGAGGGTGGATAGCTTTTGTGGCATTTATAAGTATGGCCACATCTATCAGATGCTACTTAGACACAGAAAATTATATAGGCAATCAGCTTTTTGCGGGAAGCACAAAGCATATGCCAGGTATGTTTTTTAAGGTAGACAGATGGAATGCTGGACTTTTCATGCTTTTGGCAACAGATGCTACTGATGCATTTTTTGTCAATAGCAGGAACCTTTCGGCATGAAATATTCTTTTCATGCTATTAGCAGTGAAGAACATGCCAACACCTCAGAATACTAATAGCATGACAATTTGGATCTTTGTTGTGTGTTTATTACAGTTTTGTTTTACTCAATCTGCTAACAATACCAAATTGTATTTTAAGCAGTGCATATAATATGAGTGATCATGATAGCTTGCTCTCAATGCAAGGAATAAACTACAACTGTTACTGGTGTGTCTGAATTTTTATCATGTGAATATTTTGTGTTAGGTATGTTTCCTGATACAAATTGTGGAAAAATTGTATGCTATGTCCAACATCTGTTTCATGCATTTATTTTGTATTTTCTAGTTTTTATGTGCTGATTCCAAATATGATACCTATTTGTGGTGCAAATGAAATGAGTCATAAGTACAAAACCTAACCCAACCATTGTAGACAATGTGGAGCAGCAGCAGCAAACTGCAAATCTATGTCAGAATGATTTGATAGTTGATTTGCTCCACAAATGAACACTATATTTGGAATCAGCACACTAAAAAACATTGGAAAGTGCAAAATGTATGCATGAACTTGTAGTTGGACTCCAGGTAAAATGATGCAAAGATTACAATGTGTATATGTTGCTATCAGACTCTTCCCCATGCTTCAGTGACTCCTGGTTTAGGAAGAATATTTGGAACCTTCCATGCTCTGCAAGCTGTCCTTCTGATACACAGTGCCTTCAGGATTGAGTACTATCCGTAAGTGAATGAGTGAGTTTGCTCCTTGTTTTCCATCCAGGCTAGAGGTTTCTGTGTCAATATGCGTTGTTAATGTTAAGCAGAAACATTGAACATTCACTGGAAAATAGACACTTGATAGACTAGACATAGACACTAACATCGTTCCACTTATTTATATTGCTTTCTGGGTACCTGGTGAGTGATATCATGAAAGCAAATATTTGTATTACTTATTAGGCAGAAATGCTTGTAGCATATATTTAGATATGTTGCATTAGCCAAAGTTCAGGACACACTTCTGAAGCTGATAGGAACCAACAGTGATTCAACTCATTCCATTTAACTTAAGTCTGGTGTCATTATTTGACAGCTAGAAGGCCTTATAATGGCCTAAGCATCTTCAGTTTGGGCAGTTACCCAATAAACATTCTGACGTCAGGCCGACGTCGGTTTTTCGTCGGCCCGTCGTATATGTCCGCCTATGCCGACGTCCAGCCGAGGTCCAGCCGACGTCGGGCCGACATCGGCATGCGCGCGGCGAGGAATGCCGCGACATCGGCGATGCGGCGCTGTACCTCGGCTGAACCTCGCCTGGACGTCGGCTGGACGTCGGCTGGACCTCTGCTGACCTCTGCTGACCTCGGCATAGGTGGACATATCCGACGTGTAGCCGACGTCGAGCGGACGTCGGGCCGATATCGGGCGGACTGCCTGCCGAGATGCCGAGATGCCGATATCTTTCGACGTTGGCCCGACATCAAAATGTTTATTGGGAACATTATGAATCAGTATAAAATAAGCAAATTCGTTTCTTGTGAGTTGTGACAGTCATTTGTATTCTTACAGACTGATCAGTGCAGCAATCTGTACATTGATGATCACCATCATCTACTTTGGGTTGGAGACGTTTTATTACAAGACGGCATACTGTGGGTTCACCACACTGTTTCCAATCATCATCTCAGGCAAGTAAAGCTGCTACTTCGATTGTCTGAAGAACTAGCACCTTTCTTTTGGGTCAATCTAGTTGTCACATTTATGGTGCTTACATAATAATGGTGTTTTGTCAAATATAAATGATCCTGTAATATGTTGTGAACTGTGACTGACTTAAAAATGTATATGTGCTCAGTGTCCCAAAATTTATCGACTTGGGTGGGAAATGACACTCAAATGTGAATAATTTTCCACTGTTACTCCCCATTTTAGGAGTGAATTTTCCACTCCCAGGTTATTAATTATGATAATGGGTAATACTTGACATTGATCATTGATTAGCTAGTTAATAGATTACCAATATATATTCACACATACAGTTCAAATATATAGTTAAATTCAGAGGTGTAAAAATGACCTGATCTACTCTCTCTAGCTTATCGTGTAAGCCATGGATTTACACATCCCTACGCAATGTCGGAGGGGGTTCGAGCTCGCTTTCTGTACTATCTTCTAATTTGCGCTTCCCCTGTCTGGATTGTCGAGACCTAATATCAATATATACGTTAATCTGGCCTAACTCACCTAGAACAGCCTCCGCGCGACAACGGGTTATCAAGGGAGTTGCGCACTTATTATCTCGTCATGTGGAAGTATGTTCTGAACACTGACTATCTACTAGAAATTATTTTTTGAATTTTTCAACATCAATAATCTCTCATAATTCTCTAGATTCACTTAGTCGTCTGATGCTATCTATTTATACGCCATATTTCGCCGGTCCTAGTAATTCTATAATAGGGCCAACACCCAACTAAATAGATATGATATCGCCAAAGAGAGCTTTCGCTTTTACTGACAGCATTGCCCTTATATTACAAGCGGCTAGCATATTATTTCGTTAACGCTGGTCTCTATAAAGAAAACAGTTTTCTGTGGCGCGTGATAGAAAGCTTGTATTATACCCGAACAGGCACCTTCGATAACTATTACTATTCGTTCGGGCTATGGTCTGTTTATTGCCTTTGGTGCGTCATTCTATAAGGAAGAATAAAATTTTACTTTACCTTATAAGTATCTCTTCATGCGCTGGCATACGTTTATTAGAAGATATTTAAACAAACCCACAATGAGTGTAAATATTGATTAAAGTATAAGTATATAACTACTAAAGTCGCGGCATTCCAGAAACGTGAAGTGGTTTATACGTAGTCTAATAAAGGATCAAACCACAAACATAGATCACTATTTACCGTAAGAAAAATATATGTGCCAATTTTTCCTCGACCAACATGTCGTAAGAGCTTAATTCCTCTTTAGATTGAAATTTGATCAGTGTCAGCCTGGTTCATGTCAAATACAGACTAACGTTACGATCCAGCTAGCGGATCGATGACCCCTCAACAGTCTCTGGGGCGGGGTTTGCAGTTACTGCATTAGTTTCAGAACGCTGTAGTTAAGCACACGGAAAGTACATGAGCTTTCTTTGAGGGAAATGTGTGTTTCTGGGCAACACCAGCCCAGCAGCACCACGAGACAGATTAACCCTGCGCATTCGACCCATCTGAACCTCGATAGCGTCTTGCATGCTCTCTGCATAGTTGATGTACAGCTAGGATCACGTGCTCCAGAAGGATTTAACTCAAAGAGCACGTCAAATTTTGATTAGGTTTGCGTGTGTACCTTAATGGTTACCGCCCCCATAAGATCATACCTCAGTTACCAATATATCATACAGACATCAGCTCATAGCGGTGAGTATATGTCTCTATTGCCGCCGCCGGCCACGCCGATCGGTTAATGGCTCTAGTGCCGCCGTAAAGTTCAGTTCCGTGAAATTTTGTCGTTTCACATCTTGAACCGTTACAATTCCAGAATTACCCACATCTCTGTTTTTGGGGAAAATTTATTATATTTAATAAAGCCAGTGAGTTTGCCCATCCTGGCAATGTGTTTGCCACATAGTTTTTTCGCCCATGTGCTCATTTGCTCACACCTACATGTCGCATTTTTCAACCGGTTTTTACTACAACAATCGTCTGTTAAAGCCGTGTTGCAAAACTAGCTTGGGCATAACTGTGCCACCCTTCCATGACAATGCCGCCAAAAAAAATACTGCTGCCGAGCCGACAGAGTCTTTCATGCTCCGAAATTAAGTGGGACTGATCTGGGTAAATTTGGCGGAAGTTACGAGTCAATCTCGCGTCGATCAGAAGAAACTTGGTGTCGTCTCTGTGTGTTAACAGTATTACAAACAGGGTTGCGAATGAACTCGTGATGGTGCGCAGATGGCACCAAAAACGGTCTCAGAGAAAGACTCGATGCTTCGACTCGGAGAGGGCCCAGGATTTGTATCTCGAGACAGTGGAATTCATCTAGGTGAGCGACTGTATACACACGTTGCCGACACTTGCGCGGAATCGCACCTCGTGAGGGCTTAAGTAGACCAGTGTCTCAGGTCCCATAGTTTCGGAGCTATTGGGCTCGTCGATGATGTGGTCTGGGTGAGGTTGTTTATAGAAAGACCAAATTAGCGCTACACCGTCTGTAACGTTTCCGAGGCATCCCACTATAGATTGTGTGGCATCTGACTTCAAGATGAGTGTTTGTAGCGCTGACATAGCACCGCCCATGCGAGTGTATGATGTAGTAGTGGGAGTAAATAATAGATCTTCCATAATCCTAATATCGGTTACTCGTGCGCGAGCTTCGTGAAGAACCCTATTTGTGAACAAAGTGTGGGGCGTGACGAAGGATAGTAATCGATGCCGTAAGTATCTATTCATCATAATTCTCCATCCGCTTGCAAAAGTTGGTCGTCGGTCTAATGAAATGATCTCGCCGTTAGTTCTGCTGGAGCGATTTAATATTGACACCGGACGGTCTAAGTAGGAACAGCAATTCTAGTGTACCTCAATATCCTTCACGGGGCACGGTGTCGGCCGTGAGACCGTTTTCCCTAGCCGACACGTCATCGCCGCTAGATGGCAGTGAAGTCGAAGGTACGCAGAGATCAAAGCGCCGAGTGTCCCATCCGTTCCATGATCCGTGGTCTGACTGATAATGATCCATCTTAAATGATGTTTTAAATGTGCTAGTCATGGGACACTATTTATTTTTCATCATATAGATATATGCCCAGAATCAACAACTAAGAATAGATATATGCCCAGAATCAACAACTAAGGCTGTGCAAAGCTTCTGGCTAAACCCTGTCTCTTCCATTTGAATCGTACTCCCACTTCATCTCCATGATGCAGTGGCTGTGGTAAAGGTTTGCAGAATGGAAGATAAGGCATCGTCTATCAAACTCCTGGTGTCATCTGACCTGTACTCAGGCGCTGAAATGGACAGCAGATTATCTGGTCAGAAGTATATGCTGAGCATTTGTTAACCCTCGCCCGTGTAGGGCAAGATCACTGCGTGACCGTGTAGGGGGTACGACCCTTGGCGTTTGGCCCCTAATTGAGCTAGAGCTTTGGTTAAAAAACAAGCGTGTTGCTTTTGACGAGAGGAAGCCATTGCCATCTGATTTAAGGTCCTGGGTCATTAGGTGACCTCTGAGGTCATGTAAAAGTGAAAATGTTATCAAATCGTAAATATGTAAAAAATGAAAAATTATCGAGCTAAAGTGGTAAAGGAACATCTTAGAATGCAAAGTAGACGCCAAATTTGAAATCAACATAAAAATGACCAAAAAACAGACAAATTAAAAAAGGTCATGTATCGTCAGGTCATCTGAGGGGTCATCTGAGGTCAGTGACCTCGGTTGACCTTTGGAAGCGTATGGCCCCAGTGGAGCATATAATTATGTAAAATGTATCCCATATTTGAAATCAGCGTCACAAACTACACTAGAAACGGTCAGAAGACGAAAAAAGACATCTGAGGTCATCGGAGGTCAGTGACCTCGGTTGACCTCTGAAAAGGTCAAATCGGATCAGCTTAATCTCTGGTCAGACAGCCACTACTGTCACCCAAGAAACACCTGTTTCATATGTCTCATGAAACATAAACACTCGGAAACTGTCAGCTATGTTCCGGATCCTGTTACTACGGGACGCCAGGTTCGCCAAACACTGACCTTTGAAAAACAGAGTCAAATTGGTGCTGGCTCCATACGGGTTAGAAGTTGGAAATTTTTCGACGAGTATGTGCAAATTGTTGCAAAGATAGGTGGTACTGAGAAGTTTCATCGCTATCAGGTTGATATTTACGCGAGTTATTTTGGAAAAACCGGGGGTGGCATCCCCCTACACTGGCGAGGGTTAAATCATGTTCCTGCCCTTACGATGATCACGTGTGCCTGGGCCCGCAGCGGTGACCATCGTCTGGATCGCCTTCGCGCCACGCTACCTCAATACACGCGAGATTGACGAGGCAGAGCTAATGAAGGCGATGATGCCACGCAAGAAGAAGTGGAACAAGAAGCGGGACTGACGCGGCCTGAGACCGACGGCTTCCATCGGCCGACTGAGCTCCTTACCAGTAGCCAGACTCGCCTCACAGTCTCCCCCTCACAATACACTGTGCTCACGAGAAATGCTCACTTCTAGTCATGCACGGGGTGGACCCGACTGCACGATGTTTTTCAGGGTGCCATTTAGATCATCATGTGAGTGTACTACCTTTGCCGCGTGATTTGAGTGCACGAGATATGTGTCTTACCTTGGATTGCCTTTAGGAGGGAGCATCACGCCTGAGCAAATGATTTGCACATATACACACACATAGGTCATGTAACCATCGCAGCTGTGGCGCTTAATCACCAACCCATATACATAGAAGGAGCATGTAGAAACACTCACGATGAAGCACTCACGCACTCATGATGGTATAATGTTCAACGACGCCAGGTAAAACACCAAGTCCCTCCCACTTATTGTTGCATCCGTAATCCGGTCATCCGACTGCGGGCAGCCGGCTCTGTTGAGAGCTGAGAAGGGTGTATGCCGGCGGCGCGGCTGTGGTTCTCGACGCAGTATTGTGCCTTAGCGATCCACGAGGCCGCGTCGAGCCCCTCGGCGAGAGGAGTTGAGAGAGGCATCCACAATGGAGGAGCCGGGCTGCTCGTCGAGGAGCCGGGCTGCTCGTCGAGGATCCGGACGGCGAGCGCCAGGTTCTGCAGCCGGTAGCGGATAGCCTGTGCTCCTGCTTCGCACAGTTCTGCGCGCCCTGTCTACAGCGCTCCTGCCCGCCACGCCTCAAAACGGACGCAAAGAGAACCGTGGGAACACCTGTTTGGGGAGGGGAAGGCGGTATCGCATTGGCGAAAAGTCACATGGTCTGCGACCAGTTGACGATAATCATTAGTGTCATACTGTGTATTGCATGAGTAAGGTATATAGTACTGTGCCTCATAGTCTCTTCCCATTTTGATGACTGGGTGACAATACCAAATACCAACACCAGCAAATGACCGTATGTATGGGAAACGGATCCCTTTTTAAACGCACGTATATGACAATCAGTGCAAGTTATGTGTCTGTGTGTGCTTATTTATGCGTGAATGCACGATAGCACGGCGACCGTGTTAATGAATACAAGCCTGACAATCATCACTTTTTCTCCTGTCTGCCGACCGGACTTATTCTTTCACGTACGGATCGTTGGCAGATCAGATCGGCCATAACTGGGCCGATGTAAAAAATGGTTTACGTGATCTAAGAGAGAGGCTGCGTTTATTTCCTGCAACATCCACCATCCAGAAATCAACAGGAAGTTGCAAGGCACTGGGATTACTCATGCATTGTCTGCAGCCACGCGCGCCACGTTCGATATCACCCCGCGCGAGAGGTGGTCGTGGTCACAGCTGCGAACATGCCGGCGCCTGGGCCCGTCCTATGACTGTATTCCGTGTCGGATCCAGTCCGCCAGGCTGACGGTGGCCCGGTGGCTGTCATCAGGGTCCTTGTCCCGGAACGTGACTGGGAACAGCGGCAGTGATGTAGTCAGCGGCGGAAATTCACGCAGGGAAACGGACACTCGTGGCAGTTTTTGTGTTGTATAGTTAATCATTATGAACTAGTGTTTGTTTTTCTAGTTCGTGCATCCTGGTATCATTGGTCGAAGTTTGTACGTGGTTAGACTTGACTCTCGCCCTGGTGGGGAGTGGGTCATTTTGACGGGGCCATTTGACCGCCATCCGAGGATTTTCGAGAATAGCGTGAAATAAGGTGGCGCGTAGTGCCACCAAATTCAACACAGTTGTTTGGGCATAAATTACCCACATTGTGTGCAAATTTTGATCTCAGGTCAGGTCAACAGGTCACGTCACGTGACTTTACCTCTAAAATGTTTCTGGTCGTGCCCAAGGCACTGTGTTTGTCCGAGAGATTTGAAACGTAAACTTCATAAGGTCATAATTACCTACAGAGTTCGATGACAACACAATTGACCTGAGCTAAATCAAAATGTATGAAGTAACCTCGAATGCGTTCCGTGTCTTTCTAGCCTTTTCAGTTTTCAAGTAGCGGGGTCATTTTGACCCCTCCACCGTGGCAAAGTTGCCTCAGAGCCCATCGGGGTGCGGGTTAAGTCCAAATGTTCGAAACGTGTTAGAATATTTTGAACGTCGTCTCCAATGTTGATACAGTTGGACGAGTTCCCAATGACTACGGTCTGGAGCTCTACCAGCTTACCGATGCATCTCTCCATTTTCACGGCACACGCGATGAAATCGTCGAAAGCCACCTTGCCCTCCTCATCGCCATACCTGAAACATGCGTCAACGCTTACTGATGGCACCCGGCTGATGAATGCAGTTTGCCATAGATCACCATTTGGATAGATGCGTGGCCTCCAAAGACGTGGATAAAGCTTGTGTCGCAACATCACTCTATTGTTAGGACCATTTCACGTCAAGAATGTACAGTTTGACGTGACGTAACATGGGCGTTATCCAGCTCTGTTTGTTTGTGATTCGTTGCTCGTTATGGTTAATGGCTAAACCGTGCATAATTTTACGATAAACGCTGCATAGACTGACACCGACATGGAATACGACTAAATGAGCCCACCTGAGGCACCCGGAGCTGATCCAGGCTGCGTACCGAGGACCAGGGAGCTGAGGGCAGAGTGCCCTACTGAAGCACCAAGGAGCATGATCAGAGCTGCCTACCTGAAGCCCAAGGGAGCTGAAGACAAGACTGGCATACACTGAGCACCAGGAGAAGCTGAGCAGGCACTGCCTACCTGATGCCAAGGGAGCTGAAGCGACTGCGCATCTGAGCACCGGGCGAGTGTAGCAGATCTGTCCTAACTGAGCGCAGAGGGAGCTAGAGGCGTGCCTACCTGAGCAACAGGGAGCTGAGCGCAGTACCTGGCCTACCTGAGCACCAGGGAGCTGAGCAGGCTGCCTACCTGAGCACCAGGGAGCTGAGCAGACTGCCGCCGACACGGAAGCCGGCCTCAGCGAGGGCAGCTCGCAGCTGGCGCGCGGTCAGCAGGCAGTTGCCATCGCTGTCATGCTGTCTGAAGACGGCCCGCCACAGCCGCACGCTGCGCCACAGGGAGAGGAACTCGGCCAGGTCCAGCCGTCCGGAGCCGTTCACGTCCAGCAGCGCCACCATGCAGCGCACCGTGTCCTTACTGAAGCCGGCCAACTGGCACTCTGCGGAGAGCAGCATCGTACGGCACGGTCAGGTCAGTCAGTTGAAGCTGGACACCCATCTCAGGCTCCTAGCCTGACCTGACCTAACTGGAACTCTGCAGCAGGCACCACCGCATGGTACGGTCAGGTGCTCAGTCAGTTGAAGCTGGACGCCCGTCTCATGTGCACTTACAACACTATTTCTAAATTTGACTTGCAGGGCTTTTTATGTCATACAAGTTTTCCTAGAGTACAAGAAGTGCACGTTGGCTCATCCAAAAACAACCGTTCGCTTACAACGTCAGATTGTGTTTTACTGTGTTGGCGTTTTGCTATTGAGTGGGCGCAAATTGACCTTAGTTGTCGGCGCGCCCGAAAACCCCAATAAACAAACAAATGAGTGGGTCGGGGCGGCGCGGTGGTGAGCACGAACCTTCTGTGAAGGTAGTGTCGAGCAGGCCCTGCAGCTGGCGCCAGTCCATTTCTCCGCCCTGCCGGCCGCCTGGCGAAGACGCTGCTCGGCGTCTGACTCCTTCGGAAGGCGTCCTCCCGTACGGCGGCGATCCTGGGTCCCGAGAAGACGCGTAGCTCCGGTCAAGAGAGGTAGCTTACCGGGTCATATCGACGGAACGTCTCTTTAGCAGAAAGACAGGGAGCCTGCTCCAGTCAGACACAGACCGGAATGCTCAGTTCAGAAAGACTGTAACTGCTCCAGTCGACAAGACCGGAACTTGCGCTCCTAGTCATAAAGACGCGGGAACTTGCTCCACGTCATCGAAGACCGGAACTGTTCCAGTCAGACAGACCCGTTGAAATGTCAGTCATAGGACAAGACCGGAACTGCTCCAGTCAGACAGAGTGGTAACGTCTCATCAGACTAAGACCGGAACTTGGCTCGCCGTCATACAGACCGGAACTGCTCCAGTCAGACAAGACCGGAGCTGCTCCAGTCAGACAAGACCGGAACTTCTCCAGTCATACAAGACCGGAACTGCTCCAGTCAGACAAGACCGGAACTGCTCCAGTCATACAAGACCGGAACTGCTCCGGTCAGGCAAGACTGGAACTGCTCCAGTCATACAAGACCGGAACTGCTCCGGTCAGACAATACCGGAACTGCTCCAGTCATACAAGACCGGAACTGCTCCAGTCATACAAGACCGGAACTGCTCCGGTCAGACAAGACCGGAACTGCTCCGGTCAGACAAGACCGGAACTGCTCCAGTCATACAAGATCGGAACTGCTCCAGTCAGACAAGACCGGAACTGCTTCAGACATGCAAGACCGACAGGTGGCAGATCCGTTCAAATGCCACATGTCGCGTTGGAGCAATCCGTTGTATTCCATTGCTGATGGAAAGTGCTGTGACAGTCCCTCGGCAGAGCAACGCGAGGCTTATGCTGGTGGTTCATAATTTGCAATGTTTGGCTAGCGGTGTTGAATTTCATCCCGTGAAGAAGGCAGGTTGGAGGGCCATCTCCATTTGTTCACATACAATAAGGTCGCCTTGTTCCATCACGATCTTACACAGCCATGGGAAGAAAGACGTTAGAAAATCTCCCGTTGACCGGGGATCAGTGCATTGATCACCCTCTTGTTCAATACCCGACCTGCCGGGTGGAGGGACCAGCCTTTTTTAATTAAAAATAATGTTATTTCCGCAGTCAACGCGAAGGATCGGACATACCATCCGATCTTGTCTTGTCGACCGCCCAGCAGCTGCAGGCTCGACGGCCTAGCAGCTGGTACTCGAGGACCTAGTAGTCTCGGACTCGAGAACCCAGCAGCTGCGAACTAGAGAAACCAACAGCTGCGGACTCGAGGGTCCAGCAGCTTTGGACTCGAGGGTCCAGCAGCCTCGGACTCGAGGTTCCAGCAGCCTTGGACTCGAGGGTCCAGCAGCCACGGACTCGAGGTTCCAGCCGCCTGGGACTCGAGGGTCCAGCAGCATCGGACTCGACGGCTCAGCAGCCTCGGACTCGACGATCAAGCAGCTGCAGAAATACGTCGATGCGATGTGTCTGTTATGTCGTTCAGTCAATCACGTCTGCCGGTCTGTTTTATTGGTCAGTCTCTAGAAGTCTCTCGTGTTCTACTAGTACTACTGGTAAGATCATTACGTCTGTCGATATGGTCCGGTCCGGTCCTCATCTGGTCAGAGGAGTGGTCCGGTCCGGTCCTCACCTGGTAGGAGCGGTCCGGTCCGGTCCTCACCTGGTCAGAGGAATGGTCCGGCTGAAACTGCTCGCCGTTCTCCTGTACCGAGCTGGCGGCCTCGGAGAAGATGCGAACGATGAACTGGCGCTCCTGGTCGGGCTCGAAGGTGCTGGGGATGAGGCAGTAGACTCCCGGCGGCAGGCGCAGCTGGCACGTCACCTCGCGCCGGTTGACGAACTGCGGGGTGCCCTTCACCGACGCCACGCTGGATAGGTACCTGCTGTCTAGCTGCTGGTCGTCGCCAGCCTCCCTCAGCTGCGAATGGAGAGCAGCCGAGGCGGGGCAGGCGTTCACGTGACTGGCAAGGAGGCTGATCACACCTGGCAATCTATGGGTTCGGCCGGTCTGCTTTTTCAGCCGCGTATATTATATAAGATTTGTTTCCTGGGATATAAGAGATTATCTCTTAGAGATAATGAAATACAATTTGTACTATGTTGAGCAGAAAATATACGTCATTGAACCTACTTTGGATACGTATATTGATTCAAAGTCAAGAGCTATGCTCGCATCGATGTGATTGGGATACTATAGCTGGACAATGGACATGTGCGATGGGTGTCGTCTTTCATCCAGTGCGCTGTACTCACGGGGTAGAGTTCGAAGCCGATGGGCAGGTTTTCGGAGCCGGCTCGGGCAGGTTTTCGGCGCGGCTTCTGCATCAGGGCGATGATCACCGTGCAGAGGTCGTCGCCGTCGTCTGAATCCACCAGCTGCAGCCGGTACTGCGGGTTGTGCGCGAACGAGTCTGCCGTGGCCACCGCAGACGGCGCTCAGTCAAAATGGGCCGACAGTCGCACATGTCCGCGCGAGCATACAAAGCTAGCAGCGATCTGCCGATCAGCTCGCCACTTCCACAGAGATGGTTTACGGGATGTTGGGGTATTACTGATAATGTACGACGCTTACCTCAGCGTAATGTTTCTAGTACTTTCCAGATATAACGCTGGGGTAGACGCCGCACAGAAATCCAGTACGGAATAAACTGAAAGCAAGCATTTGGTGTTGAAACAACGCTTGCATTGCATAATTTGTCATTACACTGCTGGGAGTCAATCAGGACGGGGCGGACAGCCAGGGACATAATCCTGACGCTATTGCGGAGGCAGGTGCGGGCGCCAGAGCGGAGGAGTCGACGGCCCGCCAGCGGAGGCAGGACGGTGGCACCAGATGAGACAAGGACGGACGCTATGGCGAGGCAGGCAGCGAGTTGCCAGGGAGGAGGCGGGCGGAGGTGAACGCTATGGGACGGAGGTCCGCGGTGACTGACCGATGTCGTTCTCAGCCGCCGGCCGTGGTGCCGCGCACCCAGGGCGCCAAGAACGAGCACGCCTGCCCAGCACTGCGGCGAGCCATCCTCGTCACTGCACATAACTCGCGGAGACAGGTACAGATGTCCATGCCTGCAGACGCGAAACCGTCCGTCAGCACTTGCCCAAGCAACTGCGCCAGAAGCAGGGCGATGGCTGAGAAAAGTTTACGTAGGGCGAGGGTCCATGTTGTGTGACCAAATTCCAGGTGTCAAAAAGCATGAGTTCAAAATCCCACACTCCAGACTAAGGCAGCCGTTACGATAGGTAATGTGAACTGTCCGCCCTTGGACCGTGTCCATCAAATGGACAATGACCATGCTCGACATGCTTGGTACCGTAAAGGTGTTTATCGCGTGTACGGGGCGCTCACATCGAAGTTGTCGACGAAGTCACTGAGAGTCATCCAGAACTCTCCGTCAGCGTCGATGGTTAGACCGAGCTGTTCCCGAGCCTCCTCGGAAATTTCGCTCCACTCAGCCGACCTGGTGGTCAGAAGAACAGTCACTGCCGGGCTGGGAGCCAACCGTGACGTCAAAAGAACACTCAGTGTCTGTGAGAACAGAATTTACGAGGTCGGAGAAGACTCCCTCCACCCGCTGCTGCAGTCGCCCTGCAGGGCTTCCTGATGGGCGCCGTCCCAGCGGAACTCACGTGTCGGAGAAGGCGCCCTTCCACTCGCTGCCGTCGCCCCAGGGGCTCCTGGTGTGATGGTCATGGTCCCCTTCTGACTCACGTGTCAGGAGAAGGCGCCCTCACGTGTCGGAGAAGGCGCCCTTCCACTCGCTGCTGTTGCCCCAGGGGCTTCCTGGTGTGATAGTCATGGTCCCCTTCTGACTCACGTGTCGGAGAAGGCTCCCTTCCACTCGCTGCCGTCGCTCCCAGGGGCTCCTGGTGTGATGGTCATGGTCCCCTTCTGACTCACGTGTCAGAGAAGGCGCCCTTCCACTCGCTGCCATCGCCCCAGGGGTTCCTGATGTGATGGTCATGGTCCCCTTCTGACTCACGTGTCAGAGAAGGCGCCCTTCACCTCGCATGCCGTCACCCCAGCTCCTGTGTGATGGTTCATGTCCCCTTCTGACTCACCGTGTTCAGAGAAGGGCGCCCTTCCCACTCGCTGCCATCGCCCCAGGGGTTCCTGATGTGATGGTCATGGTCCCTTCTGACTCACGTGTCAGAGAAGGCGCCTTCCACTCGCTGCCAATCGCCCCAGGGGTTTTCCTGATGTGATGGTCATGGTCCCCTTCTGACTCACCGTGTCAGAGAAGGCGCCCTTCCACTCGCTGCCGTGGTACAGGGCGCTCCTGGGTGTGCATGGTCATGGTCCCCTTCTGACTCACGTGTCAGAGCACAGGGCCTTCCACTCGCTTGCCATCGCCCCAGGGTTCCTGAGCGATGGTCATGGCCCCTTCTCGACTACACGTGTCAGAGAAGGCCGCCCTTTCCACTCCGACTGTTGTTGCCACAGGGGCTCCTGATTGTGACATGGTCATGGCCCCCTTTCTGACTCACGTGTCGGAGAAGGCGCCCTTCCACTCGCTGCTGTTGCCCCAGGGGTTCCTGATGTGATGGTCATGGTCCCCTTCTGACTCACGTGTCGGAGAAGGCGCCCTTCCACTCGCTGCTGTTGCCCCAGGGGCTCCTGATGTGATGGTCATGGTCCCCTTCTGACTCACGTGTCGGAGAAGGCGCCCTTCCACTCGCTGCTGCTTGCCCAGGGGTCTGCCATGTGTATGGTCATGGTCCCCTTTGACTCACGTGTCCGGAGAGGCAGCCCTTCTACTCGCTGCTGTTGCCCCAGGGGCTCCCTGATTGTGATGGTCAATGGTCCCCTTCTGACTCACTTGTCAGAGAAGGCCCCTTCCACTCGCTGCTGGTTTCCCCAAGGGGCGTCCTGCGTGTGATGGCATGGTCCCCTATCTGCAATCACGTGTCGGAGAAGGCGCCCTCAGCTCAGCTGCTGTTGCCCCAGGGGCATCCTGGTGTGATGGTCATGGTCCCCCTTCTGACTCACGTGTCGGAGGAAGGCGCCTTCCACTCGCTGCTGTTGCCCCAGGGGTTCCTGATGTGCATGGTCATGGTCCCCTTCAGACTCACGTGGCGGGAGAAGGGCGCCCTTCCACTCGTGCCTGTCAGCCCCAGGGGCTCCTGATGTGATCGGTCATGTCCCCTTCAGACTCACGTGTCGGAGAAGCCCCTTCCACTCGCTCGGCGTCGCCCCAAGGGGCCCTGATGTGATGGTCCTTGGTCCCCCTTTCTGACTCCACGTGTCGGAGAAGGCGCCCCTTCCACTCGCTGGCCGTCGCCCAGGGGCTCCTGGTGTGATGGTCATGGTCCCCTTCTGACTCACGTGTCGGAGAAGGCGCCCTTCCACTCGCTGCTGTTTCCCCAGGGGTTCCTGATGTGATGGTCATGATCCCCTTCAGACTCACGTGTCAGGAGAAGGCGCCCTTCCACTCGCTGCTGTTGCCCCAGGGGTTCCTGATGCGCACCATCTCGCCGCAGGTGTCGATTGGCGCACGCCCGGGTCACCGAGTAGGCGTGGCCGGCGATCAGGCCGTTCGATATGCGGGCCTCCCGCTCATCAAGTGTTCGCCTGCCACGCGAAAGAGAGAGACAGAGATAGAGATAGATCACGCCCCAGTACGAAGGAGTACGTACTGGTTTCGGGTTACGCCCCAGTTGAGCGTAACCCGAAACGGTGGAGATCTTAGAAGGATTGTAGGCAGGAGTCATAAAGTGACACATTTCAATGACAAATAGATACCTACACACTTCACAATATTTTGTCATATAGGCTTACTATACCTAAGCATTTAGCCTATAAGCTTACTCTTATAGCTTGTAATTCATTTAATTATTCACAAAATTATTCATCGACGATCATTTCTTATGTTATAATCGTAAGTTTGTAGTATCATGCATTCATTATTATACCAATCGTTCAATACATTAATCAGGCAGTAATTTGTTGACAATAATTTACAAATATTGTATTTAACAACAGCTACAACTACAAATATAAACAATAAACAATTATAAATATAAACAATTACAAAACTTGTTTGTTAAAAATATTGTTCGTATGGGCTGTTTATTGTCTTAAGTGCGCCGCTTTACATAACACAAATATGAAAATATATGCGAAAATACGACTAAATGGGCTCCAGGTATGAATTATATCGTATCCAATAATCAAACCAATAGCTTCTTACCGTAATAAAACATATTTTTGACATTCCAAAAGAGTAGACACACTCCCTTTAAAGGACGCTTTCGATTCCTTTTTTGATGTCCCCGTTCCTGGTATCTGTACAATCATGTACATCATCGTTATTTTGTATCGTCTAATCCTTGTTAATGTGGCCTACACCGGCGTCGCCACCAGGTAAGGGACATTAGGGATATTATCCCCAGTAATTTTGAGCCATCCTGAATATGTTCCCAGGTTAAAGTTAACGTGCTCTTGGAATTGCCCCTACCTATACATCCCATACTGACTTGGGAACCGTGACGATGGCGTTGGCGGTCTTTTGCATTTATATAGACCGATCTTTACACTTAAATCGCATTTGGATTTGGGTAGCAGCTAGCAACTAACAACAAACATGACAAAATTGTCATAACCATTAGAAGATATAATCATAGTTGCACTAAACATGAACACTGGCAGGGTTTATCATCATGCAAAAATAATGGTTGCGTATGAAGTCAATAGCTGCCTGATAACTTGACAATGAATTAATTTGGTGTTGTTGAAAAGGGTGGTGCTGCTGTTGCTCTCACATAGATAGCAGCGCACATGAGCGATCCATGCTGCTCGGCTTTCTGCATGATCTGGAACAGGTTGTCAGGCGCCTGGTCGCCCAGCATGTAGGTCTCGCTCAGGCCGCCGCTGAAGTCCTCCATGGAGACGCTCGTCTGTCCGCCATCCAGCGCCTCGTACGAGCCGTGCAGTCTGCAGACGACCAAGGGCGAGACGTATAGTCAGGTCCAAGCAGGACGAGACGGTATAGTCAGGTCAGCAGGACGAGACGGGTAAGTCAGGTCAGCCAGGGCGGACCGTATATGTCAGGTCAGCAGGGCGGGACCGTATAGCACGGTCTGCGGGCGGAACCAGTAATAGTCCAGGTCAGCAGGGGGACGTACTAGTCAGGTCAGCAGGGCGAGACGGCATACTCGAGTCAGTTTTCACGGAGGTTGAGGCTGTTGGTACTTGGTCAGAGAGATTAGGATAAAAGGATGAGGTTATTATTTGAGTTCCCTCTATGTTCTCACTAACGTCGATTGCTGATTGCCATTGAAAATGCCTCATTATCACGTCACAGCGAATTTACGGGACAACTAGTCTCACAACCAGAACCGTTCGGAATATCAGGACCGTCGCGTCGGTTCGTACTTAGCATACGCCTTCTCGAGGAGCGCCGACCAGAACTCGTGGTTGTCATCGGAATGCAGGAAGAGCAGGCGTCCGTCAATGGTCGGCAGTAGGTCATCAACGACCACATCCACCCAACTGCCGTACTGCCAGAACCTGCAGTGGCGCATAGAGGTATGAGACAAACCGGCCACCCAACTGTCGTACTGCCAGAACCTGGCGGTACACAGAGGTATGAGACAAACCGTCCACCCAACTGCCGTACTGCCAGAACCTGGCGGTACACATAGATATGAGACAAACCGGCCACCCAGCTGCCGTATTGCCAGAACCTGCAGCGACACACAGCCGTACTGCCAGAACCTGGCGGCACACAGAGGTATGATACAAACCGGCCACCCAACTGCCGTACTGCCAGAACCTGCAGCGACACATAGAGGTATGATACAAACCGGCCACCCAGCTGCCGTACTGACCTGGTATAGTCAGGTCAGCAGGACGAGACGGTATAGTCAGGTCAGCAGGGCGAGGCGGCATACTCGGTGATAAGTGACTTAAGTGCTGTTTAAAACAAAAATGAATCGACTCGACTCTTGACTCATGTGCTGTTTCAAACAAATTTAAGCGATTCAACTCTTGACTCAAGTGATGTTTCAAAGAAATTGAATCTACTCAACTCTTGACTCTCAAGACGTATTAGTACAACTCAAGTAAAATACAACTCAAGTAACTGTTTTTTAATCGAATCGGCTCGACTCACGACTAATCCAAAAATATCCAACTCACGAGTCGATTCATGACTCAATTCTGAGTCAGTTACAATTCTGCGACATTGTGTTACACAATTCGTGTTGTTACACATTGTGAAACACTACTTTAGAGTTTAGATTAGACTAAAAGCAACAGAGTACATGTCTACTAATAATTATGTCCATAGATGGCAGTAGTAGTTAACGCCTGAAGTTAGGTTGTACCGCATAGCTTTAACCCCTCCAGTGTAGGGGGTGGATGCCAATTGCCAATCCCACTCGTTTTCAGAATAACTCGCGTAAATATCAATCTATCGCGATGAAACTTTCAGCACCCTACTTTCAATCAATTTGATACATACTCAGAAAATTGCCAACTTCTAAACCGTATTATCCATAACCTTTGACCTGTTTCTCAAGGTCGTGTTTGGCGAAACTGGCGTCCCGTAATAACGATCCTTGAAATATGTGCAGTTCTCGAGTGTTTGTTGTTCAGGAGCATATGAAAAGGTGTTTCAAGGTGACAGTTGTGGCTTCTGCAGAGATTGCGATCTCGATTGACCTTTTCAGAGGTCAACGGAGGTCACTGACCTCCGATGACCTCAGATGTTTTTTTTCGTCTTCTGTCCGTTTTTAGAGCAATTTGTGACGCTGTTTTCAATTCTGGAATCCATTTTACATGATTATGTGTTCAGCTGGGGTCATGCACTTCCAAAGGTCAACCGAAGTCACTGACCTCAGATGACCTGCCATACCATTTCTTAGTTTGGCAGTTTTTAGGTTATTTTTATGTGATTTCAAATTTGGCGTCTATTTAGCATTATGGGATGTTCTTTTACGATTTTAGCTCGATAAGTTCTCATTTTTTGCACATTTACGATTTGATGACAATTTGGCTTAGACATGATCTCAGCGGTCACATAATGACCCAGGGCCTTAAAATCAGATGTCAATGGCTTCCTCTCGTCACAAGCAATGCGCTCATTTTTAATCGAAGCTCTAGCTCAATTAGGGGCCAAACACCAAGGGTGTCGCTATCCCCCCCCCCCACTCTCACGCAGTGATCTTGCCCTACACGGGCGAGGGACCTGACATACCATGTGTACCTTACCAAATACCATACCAAGACATACCAAGCCGAAAACTGAGGCTTGCGCAATGCGGAAGCCTCTGAAGAAGTCGACCCGGCTCCCTTAAATCCCTGGGAACAGGGTTAGAGTTCCAATTAGCGCATTGGTTCCAAGAGGATATGGTGCTTGGTTCACAAACCAAAAAGCAATGGGGGAGGGAGATTCAATGGGGCCCAGTGCCCCGCTGGGTTATTCAGCCGAACACGCCCCCTAGTTTTTATCCGAACCAATTACTGCAGCGAGACGCGCAAAGCGGTAATCGAAAGCTTTCTCCACGTCGACGCTTTCTGATTGACTTTTAGCTATGCGACTTTTTGCGATTTGACTTTTGGCGTGTTTACTTTTTGCCATGTTTACTTTTTATCTTCTCGACTTTTTACCTTTTCGACTTTTTACTTTTCGACTTTGTATCTTTCGACGTTTCATCTTTCGACTTATTATCTTCCGACTTTTTTAAAATCTTTCGACTTTTTATCTTTCGACTTTCATCTATAAGACTTTGTACTATTCGACTTTTAGCATGTTTAGTTTTTCCCATGATGATTTTTTACATTTTCGACTTATTATCTTTCGACTTTTCTCTATACGACTTTTTATTCGACTTTTATCGTGTTGGCTTTTTGCCATGTTGACTTTTTACTTTTTCGACTTCTTATTTTTCGACTTTTAGGCATGTCGACTTTTTACCCCTTGACTTTTCGTACCTTGACTTTCCGTCTTTTTTATTTTTATCTTTCGACTTTTTACCCTGAAATCGGTCACCGCGGCCCTCCGCCTTCCTACGCCTATGGGTTGACACTGCCTCAGTGGTCATAGGAGGTCAGTGTATTTGATAGATGCTTGGGAGTTTGGAAGTGCGATAAAAGGCAGCGTCACTGACGTGTTATTCTATCTTCTTCACACGTTCAGCGCATCTCGCTGCTCGTCGTGCTGACCGACCCGGGGGCGGGGTGCTCGTATCTGTACCAGGAGGACGGATCACCCTGGGTCCGGTGACTGCGTTCTGCCCGACTCAGGGTGACCGTATCTGCACCAGGAGAACGGATCACGGCTGGTCCGGTGACTGCCGTTCTGACCGACTCAGGTGCTCGTATTGTACCAGGAGGACCGGATCACCTGGTCCGTGACTGTCGTCTGGCTTGTCGTGCGGGGTTGTCGTTTGTGCACGGCTGGCCGAGACGGATGCCGGTGAAGTATTTTTTAAAGTAATGCATGTACTTGAAGTGAAACAATGGATAAAGTTGTTATCCGAGAACTTCTTTGCTTTGCAAGCTTAAAACGCATTTGAGCAGAGAATAAGTTTGCACTTTTTATTTGATAAATTTAGACAAAATCGATTGAAAACTTATATAAGTTTACAAGTTCAGGACCCGGCATAAAAAAATGTTTTTTTTTCCACTCCTTACCAAGAATGCAAAAGCGAATAAAATAGCATGTTCGTTACAAGACTCCCAAACATACATTGATATATCTGTCTCATTAATCATGTGTACCTATTCAATGCAATACATTTTCGTTTCATCAGGTACTTTTTTATTAAATGAGCTTCTGATATCCATGTCAGCTCCCTTTCTTTCAAGCTCGGTTGAAACACAATAGTAGGTAGAGATGGACTGCGACAGGGACGAAGAACCATAAACACTGTCCTTATTTCCTTTCAACAAGCACAAATTGTGCCAAAAAATCAACAAACAGCGCACATTTGGTGCCATAAGATGCCATATTTTTCTGCTGCCGAAAATATATTTAAGCTCCTGTTAACTTCCCTCAAGGAAAGTAAAAATATCGTCTTGATCCATCCCTCCCATTCTCCATTGCCTTGATACTTATTTTCCAAGTCCGTTTTACGATATCGGAAACTGCGATAATTCCGAATAAAGTATGGATTTATGTCTCCAAAACTGGGAGGACAATTCTGAATTCTCCCAGTCTGACGACTGGGTGCCCCCCCCCCCCCCAACTACGGCAACGCCCTTGCTAAACAGCAATACAACCTGCTTTATAGCACAAGCAGGCCATACAATTCAAAACATTTTATCAATGTGTTAAAAATCATAATGCTCCTGTACGTATTCGCAAGTCCCGTCTAACCATCCTTTTACATTTCAGCTGTTCTACCTGAAGTGGAAGATCCCTGCGTAGTTATCCTCGTCCATCTCCTGGCCATCGGGCACCACCACCTCAAACAGCTCCTTCCGCATGGTGATAGCTGCCACGCCGGCCAGTAGCCAGCAGTCACCTGTGGTCCCAGAGGGTCGGGTGTCAGTCGCCTGTGGCCCCAGAGGGTCGGGTGTCAGTCGCCTGTGGCCCCAGAGGGTCGGGTGTCAGTCCCTGTGGCCTCAAGAGGGTCCGGGTGTCGTCGCTCTGTGGCCCCAGAGGGTCGGGTGTCAGTCGCCTGTGGCCCAGAGGGTCGGGTTCAGTGCCTGTGGCCGCTCAGAGGTCGGGTGTCAGTCGCCTGTGGCCCCAGAGGGTCGGGTGTCAGTCGCCTGTGGCCTCAGAGGGTCGGGTGTCAGTCACCTGTGGCCTCAGAGGGTCGGGTGTCAGTGGCCTGTGGCCCCAGAGGGTCGGGTGTCAGTCGCCTGTGGCCCCAGAGGGTCGGGTGTCAGTCGCCTGTGGCCTCAGCAGGGTGCGGGGTCAGTCGCCTGTGGCCCCAGCAGGGTCGGGTGTCAGTACCTGGCCTCAGAGGGTCGGGTGTCAACACGGCAGTCAGTGGCGACACGGTCATCCGGAAGACGGTTGGCGTTTGTTTAGTATTGCACAGTGTCAACAGTCTGACCGTTCGTCCCAAAGTCAAATGGAATTACATAGTTTCGTTTTCTTAACTCATTGACCGTGAAATTTTAACACAGGAATTATATCGCAGTGGCTGAACGCGCGGAAACAAGCGTGCCTACCTAGAGAGCCTTGCTCGACGTCAAAGCGGGACGCCCCTCCTGCGATGAATTTGGGATCATCGACAATCTCCTGCAAATAGGGCGTGCTTTGTTATGCTCTGTCTCGACACCATGAGGCAAGCTCCGTGACACCACGACACACATGTTTTAAGTCATAGTTTGTGCTGCAGCTCAACATTTACTCGCACGAGGTCGATTAATCATAAAACGGTGCTCACACGAGGTCAGCTCATCACAACACTGTACTCACACGAGGTCGGCTCATCATAACTCGGTACTCACACGAGGTCGGCTCATCATAACTCGGTACTCACACGAGGTCGGCTCATCATAACTCGGTACTCACACGACGTCTGTCCATCATAAAACGGTGCTCACACGAGGTCGGCTCATCGTAACTCGGTGTTCACACGAGGTCGGCTCATCATAACTCGGTACTCACACGAGGTCTGTTCATCATAACTCGGTACTCACACGAGGTCGGCTCATCATAACTCGGTACTCACACGAGGTCGGCTCATCATAACTCGATACTCACACGAGGTCGGCTCATCATAACTCGGTACTCACACGAGGTCCGGCTGCATCATAAGCAATTTCTGTACTGCACACGTCGAGTGAGGTCTGTCCTACATAACCACGGTACTCAACACCGAGGTCGTCTCATCATACACTCGTACTCACACGAGGTCGGGCTCATCATAACACTGTACTCACACATCCAGGTGCTGTCCATCATAACACGGTACTCACACGAGGTCGGCTCATCATAACTCGGTACTCACACGAGGTCGCAGCCAGGTGACGGGTCCCTGCTGCTGGTGGGGGAACTTGAAGTACTCATGTTTGTCGAACTGCGCGTCCTCGAACAGAGTGCCCTCCTGGAGACACTGCCGGTGCAGTTGTTGGTAGTTTTGCACCTCCCCTCGGACCCCCAGTCCCGAGCCGCGCTCATTGAACTGAAAATCACGCCGTCGCCGATGATATGTGAGTGAGCTGCATGCCAATACCTAAGGACTCATTGTTGCCTAGCGGTAGCATACGAGTCGCTGTATAGCTTGTAGGTAGGTCCTCTTGGAACTCAAATAAAGGAAAATAAAATAAACAAAATGAACAAATGAAACAAGCTTAAGTTTTAGTTCTACTTATTTGTGGGTAAATATGACGTGTTAGCTTCTATTGAAATAACTAGATCATACCTACAGGTTAATGCTAGTGCATAGCTTGGCTTTATCAATGTTGTTGCATGGAGATTGGTGCATCAAACTAATGCACTGGCAAATATCACAGCGCTATGATCTATCAGTTCGGACTATGTGCACGTATTTACGCAAAGCCCTATGTCACGGAGTTTGTTAGCCAGACCCATGTCGGCTTGAGCCGCCACACCGTTATCAAATGGTCGCCTATTACCAATGTCTACATTTGACAGTAAGCCAGCGCAGATAACTGATGCATCATGCACTTATCGGTATCTAAGAGCTGAGTGGTCGGATTGAAGGGAATAGGTCACCTTCAAAGTTGTATTGAAATTCAACCATACGGTGCATCTTGAGCTCAAAACTACGAGTGTGACTTTGGTTTGGACAACTGATGGATATATGCGGAGAGAGAAGTAAGTTTCTTTTTGTATTTCACAAGAAATCGTACGATAGCAGCTGGTGTTCTGGTTCCGCCCCGCTCCGCCTCACCTTGAACCATATAGGGGAGAGTGGGTATGACGGCCACCTTAACTTTGAAGCCTTATTTGGCCAGGTTAAATGTGACATGTAAGTCTGATGTTTTGCATGTTACTACCTCAAACATTTGTCTTTCAATTGACATTGAAGTTAGTCCCTTGTTGTTGTTCATAAATATGACATTTGCAATTTTCGGAAGGCTTGCAAAAAACTGTCTTACCCCACCCCATGGGGTAAAACGGTTTGTGTCGTGGGGTAAGACGGCCACGCCTTGTAAGCGGTGTTGGTGATATAGCAGTGATAAATGAGGGTGACATGGTCCTACCTAGCAATTATGGGTATGCTGTTAGAACATGTCCGTTCAGTTTAAAACATTAAACAAAAGTTATGATGTTCAGATGGGGTAAGATGGCACCCGGAGCAAACAGGGCCGTGCTACCGCGCCATTCGACAGCAAACAATTTCAAATGCACATTTTCTCGGACGCGCATATTAAATCAACATTCGACGCGTCATTGCATATCGACACTGCTGTCTTATGTAATCTATTACAGTTGAAGTCAAGTTTTTAACTGCAAGGATATGTTCACAAAAGCTTACAGAATATAATAGAAATAAGTTGAACTGAGAGGGTTGTTTTACAAAAATATAAGTTATGAATAAACTACAGAAAGCAAACTTACCCGACTTCACTGGGGCAGTGCAGTCGGAAAGGGGAACTCTAGTCATCATTAATTCCGTTCATAGCGCTAGTGGTTTAGCCTACAGAGGGGGTGGCCGTCTTACCTAGCATGGCCGCCTTACCCCACTCTCCCCTAAGTACAGTCTCTGACAAGGGGCCACCGCGCCGCCCGGGCAGCTCAGCGGATATTAACGAGGCGTCGTGAGCAGATACTACGTGCCAGGGAGTGTCTTACCTCCGGCGCCGCCCGGCGGAGGTAGGGACTTTCTACCGAAAGAGGTTTCGGGAGAATGAAACTTTGTCCTCTAAAAGGGTCAAACTAATCCTGTGCGAAACTACTTAACATTGCAAGTTTATTCTTCAGCCCAAACCAAACCCATTTTCCGATCTGCTATACAAATCTGCTATCTCAGTTCAAAACCCAATGTTAAAGGTGAACTATTCCCTTTAAGACGGCGTTTCAGCACAAGTGCTGAAAAGATCAAGAAAGATCAAGGGAGATCAAGTGCAGAAACGCCTAAGGTGACAGGTTTTCTTAACCGGCGCCCTGAGACAACTTCGCCATGGTGAGCAGCGGGCGAGTCAAATGGCCCCCATGTAACTCGAAAGCAAAAGGGGATAGATAGGCTCAGAAAAAAATCGCTTGAAAGCCATTGACATGAAAATTCGAAGTTACCTCATATATTTTTGGTTCAGGTCATTATTGAGGTCACCAGAGGTCATCAAAGGTCAAAATTTCCAGGTTTAGACTTTGCTTCGAATAGCCCCAAATATCTCGGGAACTATGATAGCTAGGTCCAAACGGAAAAAATCGAAGTCTGGTTAGGGCAACTTAAAAGTTTGACCTCAGGTCAAGGTCATTTGGTGACCCAGGTAGGTCATGCTGTATATGGGGGGACGCTAATCTACGAGACAAACACAGTGGTGTCATTCGCTCGGCTATATCTGTATTCTATCAATAGATATTAGCAAAACATTGATGAAGACCTCAAATGACCTCAGATAGCCTTGTAGAGGTCACTGAGCAGCAATTCACCTGGTTCATCAAGAATAAGCTAAAAATAACATGATTCAGAAATAATTGGCTGGATCCAATATATGCTCTGAATAGGAAGTACTTGTATATATATTCCCATTCACTTATCATGGGAGATCAGGAAATTGACCTGACCTTAGAACACCGATGCAAGAAATCCGAGATTATCTAATTGTAGGTACTTATGACCTTATGAAATTCTGCAAGTTTTACATATTTCGGACAAAGATTGTGGCTTTGGCACGGTCACAAGCATTTTGGGGGTAAGGTCACATGACGTAATCTGGTGAACTGACCTGAGATGAACTGCGATCAAAACTCTAACAAAGTGTTCGTAAGGAATTGCCAAATAGCTGTGCCAAATTTGGTGGGACTGCACGCCGCTGTTTTTCCGTTATTATCGAGAGAAAAAAAACTCGGTGGGGGTCAAAATGACCCCCATCAGAGTGAGGGTTGAAGCTGCTGGCTGGAGGCGTGCGAGCCTGATTTATGATGCATTTTTTAAATTAAACACCTATTGTCAAATAATACAGATCAAGAACACATACAACATCAATGTTCTGCCTAAATAGTTTACAGCTGAGTCTTGAAACTTTACTATTGTGTTGCTGTCTAGCAAAGAAAACAACTTAATAGTGTAGGTTTAGCAGACATGTGGCTGTGCCTGGATTCGGGATCCAGCTGAGATTTGCATTCTGTGTCCTGTGTCCCGGGATCCACAGGGAACACCAGGTGACCAGGTATGGTACACTATAAGCCGAAGGATATAAAAAAGTAAAAAATCAGGTCCTGAATATATTTTATGCCGAGGGATCTAATGAGATCCGATATCCAGCTTCGGGATCCAGGCACGCTGGTGAGTGTCATGTTTTTTTCTTCTTCTAATTGTATCATATGGAAAAATGAATTACCGTTTCTATGTTTTTTAGGCACAAATTGCAAGGTAATTTGCAAGTACTAGTCATCTACACATATACACTACATATGGAAAATAGAAACCTCAAATAGTTATGTCAGTCCCTGTTTTAATCTCTAAGGCTCGTTTAAATTAAAGATCCACCAGGACATCCCAAATCTAAAGCATTTTAATCCGAGGAATCCAGAAGGATCCCAGATTGTCATGCATTTTTCACCACGGGATCCACTGGGATCCAAGATCTTCTTGCATTTTATACCTAGGGATCCACTGGGATCCTAGATCCCACTTCGTGATCCAGGCGCAAGTCTGAGGCTTAGTATGCACTTTTGAATAGATTGATTATGGAATTAAAATATTAACAAAGCAGAGCTTATTTTGTGGACGCTCCATCGAACCCACCATCGAATCGAAAAGAGAATCTTGTCAACAGCGAAATTGTGGCAATAATTGTACACGTTTGAAGGGCGGAATAGCCTATGGTCAGCCGTATGTGCCTATGGTCAGCCGTAACCCTGACGTGGGTATATCTGTTAGGTACCACTGACGCATGTCATCTCAATCTCCCAGACAAGAACAAATACCGTGATCAACGGTAGCCAACTTGGCCAGACCAATAGACATCCAGAAGGGCGCTTAATCGACTGTCCCGTAATACAGAAAAGCAATGCGGTACAGTCTAAGTGAAAGACAGGACAGAGAATGTCCGACGTGCGAGTTGCCTGGGCAGATTGAAGGTCAGTTGATCATTTGCTGTTCAAACAACGCACATAGGTCCAAAGGCGACAAAGGAACCTCGCTCCTATACAAATGCCTAAAATTTGCCGAACATTAACGCTTTTCCAGATTTAAGAAAAAAAATAACAGCTTGTAGGTAGTTAGGTAGGTACTATGGAAGTTTGGTTTAAATCAGCTGCCAATGCATAAAGGAACGGGAAATCCAAGAAACTTACATAATTGTTAGAATGTGTATTGTGTAACGTAATGTACGAGTATGCACGGGTGGAGTTTCTTATTCAGGTGGTGGGGCAACTGTCCCACCAACTTTGTACTTTGCCCCACCAACATTTGCCAGATTTCAAGATTTATTAACATTAAAATGGTCATTTTTCGCCTGAACCATAGCAAACTGCCAGTCAATATGACATGTCGCCCCACCCACTTTTTTAAAAGCTCCACCCATGAATGTATGTGTAAATTTTTGGTTAATTTCATGCGTTTTAGTGAGCACGGCCCCCACCCATGTCGATCTCAAATGCGAATCCAGCCGTGTTTTTCAGGGGGAGCCAAATCCAGTTGGCGTATTTCCGAAAAGTTGTTGACCGGAGGGGGTAGCAGACCGTCAGCCGCTAGCGATAAATGTGATGATCGGGGTGGTTGGGACTTAACCTCTTGGGAGCAGGGGCGTCATCGATCATTTTTAAGTTAATAATTCCAGCTGAAATGACGAAAAAATACACCCATTTTATGCGTGTATCTAAGCCTTTGCAGCGTTTCAAATGAGCATTTTATGTTCTGGTAGCAGACTGGTTAATGATTCAACTTTTTGGGACGATTCAATCACGATTTATTTTGGAGCACAAATTATTCATGTACTGCTTGGTTCATGGATTAGGAAATTGTAAATGACTTTTTCCAATTGAAAGAATCAAAACATATTTTGATAAATTCACGTTTGATTCAACATTCAATCAAACGTGAATTCAACATTGATCCGGGATCCAGTATCTCTAGGATCCAAGATATGGGATCTTGTTGGATCTTGGATTCTGCAGGATCATTTAGTCGTGGTATCCTGTGGATCTTGGATCCTGGGAAATTATGTTTCGCGGGATCCTATGGATCTTGGATCCCAAAAAAGAAGAAAATCGTGGGATCCTGTGTATCCTGGATCCTGGAAAACCAGTTTGTTGTGGGACCTTGTCGATCTTGGATCTTATTTTTTTACCTTGTCACATGTCTGACAGGCCATGACTGATAAGATAATTGTTAAAACGACCAACAAAAGCTCTGTAAGCCGTATGACGGTATGAAAGACAGTTTCTGGCATTTTAAGTGAGTCCACCCTGAAGCTCAGTCAGGAGAAAGTTGAGCATTTGAGCTCACCCGGTGTGGCAGCCCGGGTTCGAGTCGTTTCGGTGCTCGCTATTTGTCTCTGACTGGGATGGTCTGCGGCCGGTGGCAGCGGTCGCACCCAAGCTCAGGTGACGTCAGAGAGCGGGGTTATGTCAGGCACGTCAACCTTTCACACTCTAGATTCTGCCGATCGACATGAATCGCCTAATCATATGGTAGGGGTCAGGCAGGCCCTGTGCAACAAGGTCTGCTAAGCGTGGGTCCTGACCTCAAAAAGGCCTCCATTCAAGATATTTGGATTACATTTATAGAATGTGTACAGTTTATTATGTGAAACTAATATAGATACCCACAACTGGCTGAGTGAGGTGCAGAGGTATGTTTTGGTGACGTGTAGAACAGAAATTGAATATACAGAATGGTGTAAGGTGTATTAACCATATTCCCTGCGGGCGGCCAGAATTACGTTAACCTGCGGGGGGCAAATTCCGCCCCCCCCCCCAAAGATCTCGAGAACTGCTTTGCCGATTTCGATGGGACAAACACCATACTATTCGTCATTACAAGATCTTCCTTTTTGGAATCCGAAATTTCTTTTTTATTCAAAAGTTGGGGGACAGGGCGCAAAAAATACTAAAACTCTTTGTGTGTGTTTTTTAAGGTCATTGCGGCCATGTGGTTCGACCAATTGTCCTTCCAAAAGCGTTTTTGATCCAATGTACTAATCTCCAAGATATTCAAAGGACAAGTACCAAATTGAAAGAACATAGGCGGATTCAGAGGATGCTAAATGGGGGGGATTTTCTGATAACAAATATATGTTTTTTTGTGATTGCTTAGGATATACGTCACATGTGGGTGTTTTTGCTGTAATTGGTTGAATTTATTATATTGCGCATAGGCGGATCCAGGTCAATATTATGGGGGGCACCATCTGCGTAACGGTTTTTATCATCTATCTAATTGGAAGTTGAACCTTATTTGACGGAGGGCATTTGATGTAGGGTAGAGTGGGGCGCCCATGGCGGGTAAAGCGCCCACCCATCATAGTTCGTTACCATTTGACATTTTCAACAAATCTGTATAGCTGTTTTGAAGAACATTGGAGACTTTGCTTACATGCCATTCTGGAAGCGCTAGCTCTGTTGCTGAGATTGTGCGGCCTGAGGGTTAAGTGTTTTGTCAAATATTTTTACGTTTTTGAGGTTTTGTTCTTTTGATTAACTTTGTGGGATTCCCTGTAATGAGGGTTGTGAAATCATGTTATGGCAAACGTATTGGTTTGAAGATTCATTTGGCCCAAAATTTGTCAGTATAAAATTGTAGCGGAATGTTAGGGAATACAAAACGTAGTCAATGAGCTGTGAGGGGTAAAACGCCCATTTACAAGTGGGGCAGCGCGCCCACTGGGCGTTTTGCCCCCATGAAGCAGGCACAAATGAAAAATAAAGTTGACTTTGTTCGAAGGAATTTGAAGAGAATATTGTGCTCTTCTCTCGCCGTCTCTCGCCGGAGATGCGTGTTTGCTGGTCTAGGGAACTTCTGAATTGACCGGTGTTACGCCGTCACTGATAGCAAAAACCATGTCATGGTCTACACGTCCTGATACCTACTCGGTACGTCACCGGCCTTAGGTACTGGGTCCATGCGCTGTGTATAGCGAGATGACATCAATGACATGACAATGACAACATGAGTACATGATATAAAAAATCACCCACACATACCTATACTTTTACCAAAGTGGGGCGTATGGGCGTTCTGCCCCGTAGCTGGGGCAAAACGCCCGATTTGCAGGGTTCGGAATGTTGACAATTTACGTATAGAAGCAGGCACGCTACGCCCGTTTCGATGCATGATTCGAAGAAATTACATTGAATGATCTACCATGACATGTTCTTTGCCTTTCCGAAACATCCATTAGGAAAGGAGATATGTGGCCGAGACCGTTGGGGTGGGCGCTTTGCCCCACCCTACCCTACCTGATTGCACCTCTGCCCCCAAATATGTACAATTCAACTATGTATGATGTATATAGCAGTGACATCGTTTCTGACGCATTTAATGCACCGCAAACTACAAAGGAAGCATGCGCTGCACAACGGCATTCGTGATGCCCTCCCAAAAACATGAGCCTGACACCGCCTCTGCCAGTCTGATTTTTTTTGAAATTTTTACACAACACGCATTATTTAATTCTAGAAAAATTCAGAAAGCTTCAGGTCAATACGCCACACGGTTGAGAAGCGGCGAGCGAAAAACTATTGGGGGGCAGAATCTCCCCCGCAGGGAATAGGGTTAAAACAACGATTCTGTCCTCAAACACAAATTCCTTGCACTGCATGCATTACCCGTATACTGGCACTCACCAGAAAGACGTTACGCTGCTTGCAGCTGTATGGCATTTTGGCCACCTAACGGATGTCCTGCTGGCTAGGATAGCCCTACACGCTACAGAGCTGTGCCGACGTGGTGGTGGCGAACTCAAGTGCGTGACCGGCCAGCCAGCTTCACCAACTTCAACGTATCAAAAGCTTATCGGATTTATACACGCTCGATATAGGTATGAGTGATGATCAGTGGTGAATACAGGGCTACCGCGATAGTCCAACAAACCTGTACCTGAACATATCGATAAGAATAGGCGGAAATGCGGAGTCACCATTAAGATAACACTCTGGAGCTATATTTGCGATATTTCACATAATATGCATATATATATATATATATAAACATATATATATATATAAACATATAAACAGCTACGTTGGGTACACATGCACCACTCTCTCTCGACGGCTCACTATGCACAAACAGACAGAACACTGAAGTCCACACATCAAGGACAAACATGACACAAACACTTCACACGAAACATTAGTGGAGAACACAACCATCATCCACTCTAACCGTGACCCCAGACGCATTGAAATCATTGAGGCAATGCACATCAGAGATCACGCTCCAAGCATCAACGAACAGAAAAACACACGCCTCGAAAAACTCGCACTCTGGGGCACAAAGCAACACACNTTGCAGCCTGCGAGTGTAACTGTTTTGTTTTTGAAAATGAGTGTTTGAATACATTCGAAACGCGTCAAACTTTAAAATGACTTTAACTTATTGAATGAACTTTACTGAGCTCATATTTAACTTAAGCGATTATTCAAGGAAAACAGTGAATAAGATTATTAAAACTCAAAGCAAACTTTCAAAATGTGAAAAACGCAATAACATTTAATTTGGTCATGCTTAAAAAAGAAAAAGAAAATTATATATATATATATATAATATATATCTATATCTATATATTATATTATATATATATATATATAATAATATATATATATATAATATTGATATATACATATATACATATATATAAATTTTATATATTATATACATATATAATATATTTATTAATAAATATATAATCGAAATAATATATATATTATATAATTATATATATTATATATATATATATATATATATATATATTACCCTTGGAGATCTCATGAAGAAAATTAGTTCTAAAAATGCAATTTTGCATGTTTTTGTAAATAAAATACAAATTAACCTCTAATTTACCTAAGGAGATAGCCGACACATTTTGCTAATCTATTAGCCTGGTTCGTTGGTTATAGTGTGTGAGAGCGACACATAAACAACGTATATTATGCTCAAATTTCGATGTTAGCAAACTGAAACTTACCTTTCCCAAAAGCCATTCGTCTTGCGTTTTCATCACGGCGTAGCACTGCCCGGCGCAGGGCGTAAATCCAGGCGTGCAGACGCAGGCGCCATCATCGCAGGCGGCCGAGGCGCACTCTTGGTCCGTTGAGCATTCGCCACCGAAGCTTACCGAGCCCTCCGCGGCCTGGCACCTCCAGACATCGTCTCCGCCAGTGACACACTGCTGGCCGGCGCCGCAGGCGGGCCGCTGTGAACGGCAGTCGTCCGAGCCGCGCTGACACAGACCGAGTCGGCAGAGACCGGAGCGGCACCACGTGTCTGCCAGGCACAGCGTGCCGGCTCCTTTGCGGCGGTAGCAGCGGCCCAGTAGACTGTACTGGCTGGTGTCGCAGCTGGCTGAGGAGGCTTTGTGGCTCGGCGGTTCAGCGGCCAGATCTGCCAGAGCTGCGCCCGGCGCCGCAGCCAGGGGCTCCGCCTGCAAAACAACAACACACGTCAGAGCTGCGCCCGGCGCCGCAGCCAGGGGCTCCGCCTGCAAAACAACAACACACGTCAGAGCAGCGCCCGGCGCCGCAGCCAGGGGCTCCGCCTGGAAAGCAACAGCACACGTCTGTCTGGTGTAGTGCATGTACAGTCTCTCTTGAAAGTTGAAAGTATCTGTGCATGGGTTGCAGCGATCCGGCGAACTACCCAAACCAGTTTGAAGGCCCCTGTGTATTCGCGGCCGGACAGAGCTCACCGACCGGTCAAAGGTCGTGTCACCCTCCCCTCTCTTTCCGACCCACCCCGGCGCCCGCCTTGGCACTCGCCGGCAGCAAAACTCTGTCGTGTTTCGGGCCACAGCACGAGATAGTGAATAAGAGCCACAACTTGTAAACTCTTAGCCCACAAGTATATATTAGAGAGTAAGAGCGAGAGCGAGAGCGAGTGAGTGAGTGCGAGAGTAAGTGCAAGAGTGAGTGCGAGAAAGTGCGAGAAAGAGTGCGAGAGTGATTGAGTGAGTGCAAGAGTGAGCAAGTAAGTAAGTAAGTGAGTGAGTGAGTGAGTGAGTGAGTGAGTGAGTGAGTGAGTGAGTGAGTGAGTGAGTGAGTGAGTGAGTGAGTGAGTGAGTGAGTGAGTGCGAGCGTGAGTGCGAGAGTGAGTGCTAGAGTGAGTGAGTGAGTGCGATAGTGAGTGCGATAATGAGTGAGTGAGCGCGAGAGTGAGTGAGTGCCAGAGTGAGCGAGAGAGTGAATGAGTGCCAGAGTGAGCGTGAGAGTGAGTGAGAGCGAGAGTGAGTGAGGAAGTGAGTGAGTGAGAGCAAGAATGAGTGAGTGAGTAAGTGCGAGAGTGAGTGCGAGAGTAAGTGAGTGTCATGGTGAGCGTAAGAGAGGGAGAGTGAGTGCCAGAGTAAGCGCGAGAGTGAGTGCAAGATTGAGTGAGTGCGAGAGTGAGTGCGAGAGTGAGTGAGTGCGATAGTGAGTGAGTGCCATAGTGAATGAGTAGGATAATGCGAGTGAGTGACTGAGTGAGAGTTCGAGTTGTGAGAGTGAGTGAGTGAGAGTGTGAGTGAGTGAAAGTGGATGAGTGAAAGTGTGAGCGAGTGAGAGCGAGTGAGTAAGATTGTGACTGAGTAAGAGTGAGTGAGCGAGAGTGAGAGTGAGTAAGCGATAGTGTGAGTGAGTGATAGTGAGAAAGAGCGAGAGTGTGAGTGATTGCGAGTGAGTGAGTGAGAGTGAGTGAGTGAGAGTAAGTGAGAATGAGTGAGCGAGAGTGAGTGAGTGTGAGTGAGTGAGTGAGTGAGTGAGTGAGTGAGAGAGACTGAGTGAGTGGAGTGAGTGAACGGAACGAGAGTGAAAGGAGAGTGAGAGTGAGTGAGCAGAGCAAGAACAAGAGTGAAGAGAGAGAGAGAGAGTGAGTGAAATTGAGAGTGAGTGAGCGAGAGTAAGTGAGTGCGCGAGTGAGAGCGATAGTGAGTGAGTGAGTGAGGACGTGAGAGCGAGAGTGAGTGAAAGAGTGAGTTAGAGCGAGAATGAGTGAGGGAGTGAGTGAGTGAGAGCGAGAATGAGTGAGTGAGTGAGCGAGTAAGTGGGTGAGTGAGTGAGAGCAATAGTGCGAGGGTGAGTGAGAGCGAGGGTGCGAGAGTGAGATAGTGGATGAGTGAGAGTGAGAAGTGAGAGAGTGAATGTGAGAGAGTGAGAGAGTGATAGAGCGAGAGAGTGAAAAAGTAAGAGAGTGAGAGAGAGAGAGAGTGAGAGAGTGAGAGAGTGAAAGAGTGAGAGAGTGAGAGAGTGAGAGAGCGAGGAGAGTTATAAATGAAAATTCGCGATCCAACAATACAATTGATAATGCGTAAAATTGCGTGAATTAATTAATACGTGTGACATTCGTATTATGCCAGTTGACGCCTTAAAAAAATTGCCGAATGTTATGGTCCCACGCGATCTGTCGAGTACAGTAGATAATCGTGCATCAGCAAAGAACTGGGGGCCCGATGCATGTGTTTCTTGGAACCTCCTTGACAGCTCGCTCGGCTCCCCTCGCGTTCCACGATCCCTGGTTGGGTCAGACACCCAGATGACTCTCAAACTTTCCCCACCCAAACCGTGGTCGGGCCGGGGATGGCGCCCCCATCGAGTGCACAGATACTTTTAAGAGAGACTGTCAGTAGGGTAGGCTCAAGAAATGATTTTTTTTTTTCCGGAAAATGGCGTTAGGTATTTTTTTGCCTTTCGGTATAAGAGTCATTGGAAAATCATTTCATTGTATTTTAGCCTCAAATTTTGGGTGAGCAAAAATCGCACTTGAAAATGTGAAAAATTACAAAAATTGTAATTTCTTAGCCTGTTCTTGGAGCAATAATTACCTGTCCAAATATGATTCGCGTTGTTGGATATAACGTCTTTGGTGCCCAAAAGCATCGTTCTATTGTTTAATTTTTGAATTTGGTAAATTTTTATCTGTGTAAAATTGTCCATGATAAAATCATAGTTGCGGCACTCAGCCGCCAGAGGCGCTGGCCTCGCGAGCGGCGTGACCGCTCGCGAGCGTCACCAGTTCGGCCCACTTCTTCGACCGGTGCGCGCTCCTCCGCGCTTGTTTGTGTGCCGAGTGGTCGCCGTCATTTTAGGCGACCACTATATCCGCCTACGGATGACGGATAAGGGCAGCAAGGAGCTAGCGGACAGCGTGGCACAGCTGTCGGCGAGATTTGAGCGGCTGGAGACTTTGGTGGAAGGCCTGGCACGTGCAGGCCCGCCGTCGGGCAGTGCGCCGCGTCAGCCGCGAGTGAGAACGACAACGCCGGTCGTCGGCACGTCGATGTGGACGAGCAGCATCTGCTGGCGCAGAGTGCTGTCTGTGGCTCTTACAGTGAACTGCAAAGTGAGTTTCGTGCCATCAGAGAGAGTGTTGCGAAGATCAAGCTGCCAGCTGATCTAGTGTCGGAGACAGCCGTGCCGGTGTTTAGCAGGGCTGATCTGCCGAAGCTTCAACCTCATCCAGAAGTCAGCCAGGTTCCAGAAACCATCCTGAAGTGCTGTCTACCTGCGAGGCGTCGGAGCCTTCGCTTTCGACCGTTGACAACGGTGACGTGCCCATCTCCGCTACCTCAAGAGGAGTTACACACACCTTGCTCGTGAGCAGCCAGTTCGATGAGGGCACATCAAAGCTGTTCGCCACCTGCAACAGAACCCGGCTGCTTCCCGCCGAGTGCGTTGGGAAAACCTGCACCGCGCGGTCTCCAACTCGCAGGTGCTCGCCCGCCACGCAGCGTCAGTTCGGCGGTGACTTCCCGTGGCCGCGGGTACCCTCACCGCTCGGCTTCGGGCGGGCGGCGGCCGCGGCTACGGCTTTGGGCAGTTTCGCCGGCCGGTACCTGCACACAGCCAGCTGCTTGATTGGACTCGCGTCCGTGGCTATCCTGACCTCGCCGGTTCACGTGATTTACCGGGCGCTCGAGCGGCGGGAGAGTGGATGACGACGTGACTGAGTGAACCACTGCAGCCTGAACCGTCCTGCTGTCTACGGACGTGAGTGATGCCGCTGTGTCGTCCACCTGGAGCGCATTGGCGCTTCTGAGGTAGTTGATGGACTGGATTACTAATGGTATTAAAGCATTTTGTCGTGAACCGGACTTCAGTTCCTAAAATTCTGTTCTATTTAATAGTTGCTGAGGTAGTTTTATTCGTGCTGAGATCGACAGTTGGTTGCTCTAACGGTGTAGATAAGAACGTGTTCATTGAAATGCCGCACTGTGTTTTCGCATTAAAAAGTCGTGTCTAAGAAAAATGGCAAGTTTTAACTGACTGTGACCTTTCGTTATGTAAATGAGTTTTGTAATGTTCCTCGCTTTCATCTGAGGACGTTTCGGTTCTTCGCAAATCATGGCACTAATGATCGCCGCGTTACACTCGGACCTGCGCGATGGTTCTACACTCTATCCACAGCCTACCGCCACTTACTTTAGGATTTCAGCACAGGGGCACTGGTACGTGTGGTGTAGACTCCCTTTGGATGGTCGGGGTCGCCGTATTACTTTCTAAGTGCATCCGAGTTATCATTGAGTATTTTGCGTAGTGTACATCAAATGTCCATCATGGCATTTGTGACGATTTTCCTTTCTCACGGGCTCGCAAAATCGACATTTTGGCCAAGGTTCAGGTGCTCTTCACAACCTTGTCTCACTGGCGGCTGATGGTCAATCTGATTAAGTCTGTCTGACCCTTCACGGTACCGTCAGTAACCCGGGTTCGATATTCGCTGTGCTGCGCCCGGACAGGCCGGCCTGTCATTATCTGTGCCAAGTCCAAGGTCTCCACAAGCTGAACAGGACATCTGCCGCGCCCTCAAACGGCCACGTTTTTCCGCGCGGCTTTTGGCCACGTTTCGCAGGGCGCTGCATCAGTATGGCTTGCTGCTGTTTCCCCTGTAAGCTGAAACTTTCGGAATGTTACGATTTCTCAAACTCCAGGCGCTCTTTGGAGGACTCACTGGAGTGGTCAGAGAGGCGGGGCGGATCTGAGCTGGTGGGTCACTTGCTGAACGGCTTGGAACGGAGGCTTCTGCTGCCACACCGCCCTCAGTTCGACTTTACAACTGCTGACGGACGCGTCGGAGTCCGGCTTGGCGGAGCTGTTGGCTGAGCGAGCCGGCGTGTTCGCACCGCTCCGCTTCTGGGTGTCCACGGTGAGCAGCGGAGTCCTCCAAACTATCGTTGAGCTTTTCGTGTCTATTTATCACTTCTTTCCCTTCAATCATACTTGCAGGGAAGAAGGTGGAGGATTTTGGTCTGACCATATTACGACTGTTGCGTTGAATAATTAAGCTTGGGTCCGCTGATGCGCGTTTAGATTGCACTTCTCAGGCAATCTGGTCTTTGCCTTTAGCACAAACCTGATGATCGCGGCTCATCATATCGGCGGGGTTGAACGTCGAGTCGGTGCTCTGTCCAGGATGCCGTTGCGCCACGGAGTGGTACTTACCACCCCGCGGTGTTCCGGCAGTTGGAGTGGCATGTTCCGACCGCACTCCATAGATCGTCGCCGTCGTTCTACGACGGCGCTTTCTCCCAGTTGTTACAACAGCCGGTTCGACGACCCGGGAACAGCTGGCGTGATGCCACTCGGTCAGCCGACTGGGGTTCAGCCACCACAACTTCGTCAATCCGCCATTCCGCTGATTTCGCGTCGTGTTGGATTGTTGTGGAAGGGCAGAGGCGGAGGCGAACTCTTTGATCGCTCGCCTGTGGCGGGGCAGCCCTGGATTGGCCAGGCTGAGGACGGCTGAGGTCGCTCCGCCCTCCGGCTGCCGCGGTGACGGCGAACGTGTATACCGGTGCTGCCTCTGCAGTTGTGATCGAGCCTCACCCGGAACCGGGTTGGACGCTGGTGCTGGCGGATATCGGCGCCACCAAAACTAGCCGAGCGGTGGTGGTTACGCTCTGCAGCGCTCAGCTGCCACTCTGTCTGGCTGACTCTACGCTCGCGACTTACGATCGCTAAATTCGAGAGTGTTCAGCTTTCTGCTCTTCCCGCGGTGTGATGTTCCCTCCGACAGATACTGCGATTCTGGCTGACTTTTTGGTGCAGAAAGGTAGTGCCTCTGACCGACCTCGGTCTCTGCTACGATGGTGTGTCTGCCGCCTTGTCAATCGGTTTTACGAGGCGGTGTGATCAAACCAACCTTGACTTCCGACCCATTGATCGTGCGCTTATTGAGCGCTATCGTGAAAAGTTGCACCCGTGTCCCTATGCAGCGCTCGCGTGTTGATGGACTCAGCGTTCGTACGTATGTTCGGTCGTTGGCCCGAACGACGCACTGTCTGTCAAAACAGCTGCGTCTCAAGACGATTACGTGCTGTCCATTGCCCTTATGCTCGGGCCTCTTGATATCGCCCCACTGCGCGTTACATAATTTATGCAGACTCGGGAATGTCTTCTCGGTTTCTTATGTCTATTGATCAGGTCGGCTTTTTGTTCCGACGGCTCTGTGGAAGATCCTCATTTTTGGGAATCAAGAACGATCTGCATAGGACAGGTTTTGTCGTTGTGCTGCCACCGGCACAGATGTCATGTCAGATCCTGTCAACGCTCTTTCGTGCGTACATTCACGTACTGACCGGTGGCGGTGCCCGGTCACGAAACCACTGTTTTTTTGACTAATTCGCCCTTATGGTGCTATCTCTGCCAGCCTCAGTCGCCCACATTCTGGAGGTGAAGCCATAGAGGCCGCCGAGTTCATTTGGTTCTGCAGCCGGACATCGGGCCGAAGATTTCGGCCGACGGGCGACGGAAGCTGTGAGACTTGGGTGTGCGACCGTCGACCACTCGTTCAGCACTTCGGCCGGTGGAAAACTAGGTCAGTGTTTTCTCGAGCACTATTGGTTCACAGCGGGTACCCGAGTCGTTCACCGGCGGACACTGTTTCAGTGATAAACGTTTACGAGGCACTTAGTGATCATGCATCGTGTATGTCATTTCGTGTTTCTCGACTATGGATTGCATTGTGTATCTTGTTTATTCGAGGAAACAATATACTGTTCTGGCGCGAGTGCCTGCCAAACGTTGGTTTTCCCAAAATCTAGTGCGGCCTTCGGCCACCAGAGGCGCTGCCTCGCGAGCGGCGTGACCGCTGCGAGGTCACCAGTTCGGTCCCGCTCTGTTAAACCTGTCACTCGCATGTGAATCTGTACCTTCGTTTTCGGTGTCGCGTATCGGTGGAGGGTTGAGATCGGACGATTGCATTGCATTGTGTATCTGTATTATTTTGAAGAAAACAATATACTTGTTACTGCGCCGAGTTGCCTGCAAGTTGGTTTCCCAAGCTAAAATTCGTTGAAAATGTCAACAAATGCACGATTTTCGAATGCTGTTCCGGAGCATGTTAAAGCTGGATAATTTGAGAATAAATGAATGTTTTATTGCCCTGATGTTTTATATTGTTTTTCTTATTTTTTCGTCGTTTATTGCATCATTTTTATTTTATTGTGTATGTATTTATAGCGCGTTTGGCGAAGTATATTCTTATAATTTTTTATATTTTATATGTGCGCTGTACCTTCCTGTCTAAAGTCCGTGCCTTTTTGACTTCACCTGTTAGTGGGGGTGACCCTGTTGGTGATCGCTTGAATAAAAAAAATCGGTAATGAATTACATTTTTTAAGTGTTGACTGCAGATACTAACTGTAAGCACTAAATCCAAAGTCATGAGCAGAGGGGGTCCAACCACACCGTCTGTCCCTGATGTTAAAAACTTGGGCGGGTGTCCAATAGAAAATAAAAACTGGTGGCCTCTTCATCAAAAGAAAGCGAAGGGTCATAGGTCAGAATGGGCTCTACACGTGCCAAAAGGGGATTTTTTTAAACCGACTTAGCCGTCTTTAAGTCGGCATGGGTGATTCATGCCGACTTAAGAAGATCTGAGGGGGACCGCGGTCGGCCAGAGGCCCCCCTCGGTCGTTCTTGAGATAGCACTTTGGCCGGCCTGGAGGGCCCAGCGCTGCCTGGGGCTCACAGGTTTCCTGAGGGGCCATAGTCGGCCTAAGGGGCCCACGGTCGGCTTGAGGGGACCCACAGTCGACCTGAATGGCCATCGGTCGCCTAACATGGCCCTTAGTCTGTCTTAGGTAGCCGCCGTCCATCATGAGGGGTCCTCGTCCGACCTGAAAGGCTTACGATAAGTCTGAGGGTCCCTCGCTCGGCCTAATATTGCCCTCGCGGCCGGCTTGAGGGGCACTTGGTCAGCTTGGGGCTCTTGGTTGGCCTGATGGGTCCTCGGTCAGCTTGAAGGGGCCCTTTCTTGGCCTGAGGGGCCTACGTTGACTTGAATGAGCCCTCTATCGGCTTCGCAAAACCCTCAGTGGGCCTGAGGGTCCTCGGTCCACTTAGGTCGGCCCTTGGTCGTCGGCTTGATGGGCCCTTGGTCGGCCTGAAGGAGAACTGCCGGCCTGAGGGTCTGAGGGTCTGAGTGTTTGTCGGCCGGAGGGTCCCTGGTCTGGTCTGAAACGTATTTTTAAGACCTGCTCATGCCTCATGTCCACTGAGATGGCCCTATGCCAGTCTAAGTGGACCCTCTTAATCAGAATGGGCTCTATTTCGGCCTGGAAGGGCCTTAATTCGGTAAGACTGACCCTCAGCAGATTTGAGAGTGATGATGTTGGCACCAAAGAAGTTGTATGCTGTAAATTTCAGCGACATCGCAGGGGTCACTGTCAGGACCATCAGTCCACCTGACAGGGCTCGCCGCCGGTCTGAGGGGCCTTGCTGGGTCCTGCAGTCATAGGGCTTTCTAGGGCCTGACGGAGCACCCTGATGCCGACATATATCTATTTTGGGAGATATTCTTCGTCTACAGTTACACCAGATACAGATTGGCAAATGAGCAATTGCTCTCTCCCAAGCGAAATATCAAATATGTATGCAAATGTATGTTTTTGCCCCTCTATAAAATACAGACTTGAAATCTCTTTACTTTCTCTCGCTCAACAACTTCTCCCTGACGTCCACCTCCCCCCTCCTGGTCAGCAACTTTCCCCTTAACCACCGCCCCCTCCCCCACTCAACAACTTTCGCCCCATTCGCCACTTCCCCGGGGCCCCTTGTATTGCGGGGGCCCGTCTCTGGTCGGCCGCCTCAAGACTGGACCCCCAGACTCAGAAAGCGATCCAGCTGTCACCATTCGTAATTTGGCTCGATCTTGAATCCAACAGTTCTTAGAATTGAAATTATGGCTGCCACGTCCGATCACGTTGCAAACATGCCTTATGCGAAAAAACTCACAAACAATTTAGACATTGATACACCAGATACTATTCAACCGACAGTATATACCTTCCATATGGGCGTCTATGCCCATGGAAAAAGAAACAATGCACGAATTAATCTTCATAATTCATCTCACTTCTTGCAAACGTCACCGGAAAAGTGCATTCTCAAGCTCCTGATGACATTGCATACATTTTGCGATTTTTCCCTTTATAATGCAATTTTGGCAAGATGAAAACCAAAACAAAACAAAGACTAAGTATAGCGGAGAGTTTGCCAATGCCTATCGGACCACATCCAACGACTCCAACCATTTATTTTCTCATCAATTTTGTTTTTCAGCCGGGGCAATTATTGTAGGTATATTTGTGCCAAATTATATAATTACAAGTGCGATTTTGCTCACTCAAAATTTGAGCTAAATTTTTATCAAAAGTGTTTTCGTGACACTTATACCCAAAGGCAAAAAAATGTTCTACGCCATTTTTCCGGAAAAAATATTTCGTCATATTACCCCCTTCTATGACCTACCCTACTGTACAGTGTGGATGATTAGACATTCTCCAGACAAACACGCCACACAAACAGAAACACGCCACACATCCAGACAAACAGAAGATGGCGACGTCAGGGACACGGCGATGTCGGCGAAGAAGGAAGAAGAAGAAGGAAATGTCGACGAAGAAGGAAGAATGTCGGCGAAGAAGGAAAATAAGGTGGATTAGCAACTTGAACCTCAGTCGGAGCAGATGGTATAGAAGATGTCCCGCGCGAGAAGCTAGTGGCTGCGATTTAGGAGGTGCAGCGACGGCGGCAGGAGACGGAGAGATGCGCCGAGCGTGAGGAAGAAGAGCAGATATGGCGCAGTGAAGACGTGGATGACCGAGGACCGAGGTGGAGGACCGATGTGGAGGACCGAGAACTGAGGTGGAGGACCGAGGTGGAGGACCGAGAACTGAGATGGAGGACCGAGGTGGAGGACCGAGGACCGAGGTGGAGGACCGAGGACCGAGGTGGATGACCGAGGACCGAGGTGGAGGACCGAGGACCGAGGTGGAGGACCGAGGTGGAGGACCGAGGTGGAGGACCGAGGACTGAGGTGGAGGACCGAGGACCGAGGTGGAGGACCGAGAACTGAGGTGGAGGACCGAGGTGGAGGACCGAGGTGGAGGACCGAGGTGGAGGACCGAGGACCGAGGTGGAGGACCGAGGACCGAAGTGGAGGACCGAGGTGGAGGACCGATGACTGAGGTGGAGGACCGAGGTGGAGGACCGAGGTGGAGGACCGAGGACCGAGGTGGAGGACCGAGACCGTGGACTCGGGGCTCCAACAGCGACGCAGAAGTTGCGGTGAGTGCATAATAGTGAACGAATACAAGTGAATAATAGTGCATGTTGGTAAATGGCGAATGCAAGATGCAAATAGCTTTATATGTATTGTCATGGCTATGTGTATTGTCATAGTAAGGTATTCAGGTAAGGCAGAACTAGTGAATTATACAACAGAAACCAGTGTTTCTGTCCAAGCAAACATTTAGAGCGACTTATAATCCCTATATTAAGATTTATCATACTTAAAATTTGCATAATGTGACTCTGTCACTTGAGCTCTTCATCAATATATACCAGGATACCTCACAGTTTCTGTGTGTCTTGTTTTTAAACCATTTAACCCTATTCCCTGCGGGGGAGCAGATGCTGCCCCCGGTAATTTTTCGCCCGCCGCTTCTAAACCGTTACGTCTATCATCTTGAAACTTTCGGACTTTTCCTAAATATGAATGACGCGTGTTCTGTGAAAAGTTTGAAAAAATCAGCCCAGCAGAGGTGGCTCCAGGGTCATGTTTTTGGAAAATCGTTACGAATGCGGGTGTGCGCCGTGCAGCGCACACTTCCTTCGTAGTTTGCGATGGAATAAAAGCGTCAGAAATTAAGTCGATGCTTTGCACATCATACATAATTGGATTATACATATTTTGGGGCAGAGGCAAACTCAGGTACATAAAATGGAGGCATATTCTCCTTCCATTTAGGCAACTTCCAAATTAGCAAGATGATATAAGGCGTTCCGCACAATGGTGAACCCCCCCACATTAATTTCCTGAATCTGCCTACTGCACCCAATAAGTATATTAACAAATCTACACATAAAGCCCCACATGTGACTTCCCAAGTCCCAGACATAAACACACAGTATTTATAAAAAATTCAACCATTTTTTATCCCTGAGTTACGCTATATTTTTCATTTTGTACATGACCCTTTCGCACATTGAAGAGACATTACATTGGAAGCTCAAAAAACGTTTTTTGCAATGGAAATCGGCTTACGACATCACATGCCACCAATATCCTTTTTTCAAAAAACACCCCAAATTTTCGTATTTTTTGCCCCCTGGCCCCCCATTAAAAAAAAAACAATTTCGGGGTCCAAAAGGAAATATTTCGTCACGACGAATCGAATGGTGGTTGTCCCATCGAAATCGGCCGAGCGGTTCTCGAGATCTCTGGGGGGGGGGCAGAATCTGCCCCCCGCAGGTTGACGTAATTCTGGCCGCCCGCAGGGAATAGGGTTAATATTACATTGATGTTTACAATTATTTTATATTTATTTTATATTTGATAGAATGTTTTATTAGTGCTTAAGGACAATTTGTTTGCTTGTAACCATTTGTATACCTTCGGAAGTTCTGCATCTAAGTTATTTTGCAACTGAGATTTTGAACCAGCCTCAAGGATAAGGGCTGTATCTTCAGCATAAAGCAATAATTACAATTTTTTGAAATCCTGGGAAAGCCGTTTATGTATAAGATGAACAGAAGGGGACCCAGAATAGAGCCCTGTGGAACCCCAATACTTATTTGACGCAGGCTTGATTTGACCTTTGCATGCCCTACATATTTATGTTTATTTGATAAGTATGAGTGTATGATTGCCAGGAATGTATCTGTGATACCATATGAGTGAAGTTTAAGTAATAATATTCGGTGATCAATATCATCAAATACAATTTTTTTAGGTCTAGGTAGATTGCAGTTCATTTGGTTGGATTCAAATCCCCTGTTTACTTTATCTTGTAATATGAGTAAGGGCATGTATGTTGAGAATACCTTCCTAAATCAAAATTGGTTGGGACAAATTATCAGGGCTAAAAAAACTGAAAGCTGGTCGCCGACCGGAATATTTTCCCCAAAATTGGTCGCCGTACATGTACCAATAGCTTTAAAGGATTTACGTAATTAACAGCTTTATCGCAAATTCGTTATCGCAGCTTTATCTTTATTGCAAGTTTCATCAAATTCGAAAAACTCATCAGATTTGGCTTCCTTGTACATTACTGAACGGTTTAAAACAAATATGCCTTAGTAAAAGTTTATTAGATTTCCCTCTGCAGTGGAAAATATGTCAAATTTCGTCAATTTCAGGCAATATGGGGGNTGTACAGCTATTACTGTATGAGCATAGTTCTTGGTCGTCTATTTGTGGGTGTCGTGCTGTTGTAGGTGCAGATTTGAAGACCACTGTTAATTTCCGCTCAACAGCTCGGCTCCGAGCAACAACCAATTCCGCTAATGTCCCAGTAGACATTGACCTCACAAGCCATTACTCGCATGTTCGATGATATTCTAAATGTTTGGCTTCTGTCGCCACCTGGAGTGCATCATTCCATTAATTGCGACATCGTGTGCCACGTTATCACTTCGAACTGCCAGAAAAAGTCGCCGGGCCGGGCTGATTAGAGCCTGCCGGCCTGGCTGGCGGTCCACCGAGGTTGTAGCACGCCGGCAGTGCGGCGGCGGCGGTGCGGCGGCGGCGGCGGCGCGGCGTTTTAATTGGTTTCGGTGGTCAATAGGCGCGCGTGTTGTACCGCGGCGGTGGGGCGGGCCGTGTCCCGTCCTGCGGGCCTGCCGCCTGTCATTGCACACGTCGTGATGTCACCAACAGCACGCCGGCGGCACGACAACCTCGCACCGCCAGCACGCAACGCCCGCCACAGTGGCGCCGCCAGCACGCCAGCCGCTCGGCCACCAAAAATGCGACAAAAAATGCGAAAAATGCGACAAATGTTTGCGCTACAGGAAAGTGACATAGTTCAATGTTAGTTTGTAAAGTATCGCAATATTGCGGAGTAGCTTGAAATCGAGTAAAATGGATCAACAAATGTACTAGTGTGTTACGACTCTCCACTTCGCTAAGTTTTTAACTAACCTCTCAAAAGTTTGACCAATTAAAAAAGAACACATTGCTAATGACCTTAATGCCCAGGAAACATTAACGGAATCGCCAGTACTTAGCTGCGGTTGAGAAAAGATTTACGGTCTTGCTGGTCGGCCAGCCGTAAATGAATACGGGTTTAAACGTCACTTTAGCTGGCGATCTAAGTAAGTCGTGGGATTACCTTTCAGTATCACCAGCGACTATTTCATGGTCATTGCACCCTAGGCAAACGTGGTAAGCCTCAACTTAGGTTGAACTAGATTGTGTTTAGTTAGGGTTTTTGGAGGGCGCTTCAGCACGTTGAGGCTATCAAGCGCCCAGATTGAACTAGATTAGTCATGACCTCAAGAATATAATACTATTGGTATATAGCATTATAATAATAATAATAATAACAGAGGGCATGGCGTATCATGAAATGTTGATTTAAAAGCAATCAATTATACTTGAATGATTTGACCGAGCATAACGAGTCTCTAAACCATCCAATTAATTGCCAGATATTATAGAAATTAGACAAGCGGAACAACATCGCAAGACTAAAAAGAGGAACAAAAAATAGCATCTTGATACATCCTGGCATAAACCCATTCTCAAAATACCACATTTAAGTAATCGTAAACAATAATTTGTCAGAAAATATCGAGACATATGCATGGGAACCAACGCAAATGCTGATATTCCCATATCTGCAGTTACCACTATAAAAGGTGAAAGGCTACCGGATAACAAAGTAAGATTTCAGGATTTGTCAAAACATTCTTGGATCATTTCCCTATATTATGATACAACGTTACACAACATGTGTGCATCTTATATCACTTTATATACTTGTTTCCTTGAAAAGGTTGCTGAGGCTGCAATTTGATTCAAATGCGTTCGTGTTAAGTGCATATTTCACCTATGGACTACAGAAATAAGGGTTTAATGCAGTGGTATGTGTGATTGTCATATAATCACGGACTTCTGACTTTGACTCTCCTTCACAGAGGGCTCCGGCATTGGGGGACGGTGGTTAGTTTCCCCAAAAAATTGGATGAGGGGTATTATTTTAATTTGTCCTGACCAAAACGATTTTGGGAGTCAATTTTCATTTGGAATCATGATTACCCTACCCCCTCCACCTGCGCACAACTTTTCCCTGACGTCCCCCCACGCTCAACAATTTTGCCCTGACGTCCCCCACGTTCAACGACTTTTCACTGACGCCGACCACTTGCCTTCCTTGGATCCCGTCGCCCCAGTTTCAAAAGCATGGTGAATCCCCTGTCCCCACGTTTCATGTACATTTTATATTGGCATAGCAATGATTTGATTGATCACATTGCATGGTGTTTCTACATCGTTTAATAAACTATAAAATTCCCCAGCTCTTGCACGATTATTTTCCCAATGGACACTGAATAGTCTGGGCCTATGTTTGTAAAGCCCTCTTCGATGTTTACATCAGTTGTCCGACCGACCGACCGTTATAGCCTGACCGCCCTGATCGCTCTGGGATGGATCACCCTGGGACTGATTTATCTGAGACTGATCGATTGGCCGTGCCTGACCGCCCTGATCGCTCTGGGATGTATCAACCCTGGGCTGATTTATCTGAGACTTGATCGATGGCCCGTGTCTGACCGCCCTGATCGCTTGGGATTGATCACCCTGGACGGATTTATATTGATACGACTGATACCGATTGGCCGTGTCTGACCGCCCTGATCGCTTCTGGGATTGATCACCCTGGGACTGATTTATCTGAGACTGATCGATTGGCCGTGCCTGACCACCCTGATCGCTCTGGGATGGATCACCCTGGGGCTGATTTATCTGAGACTGATCGATTGGCCGCTTGGGGATGATCACTCTGGAATTGATCGCTCTGGGACTGGTCTCTTGGATTGATCGCCCTGAGACCGATCACTCTGGAACTGATCGCTTGGACTGATCGCGCTGAGACCGATCACTCTGAAACTGATCGCTTGAGACTGGTCGCTTGGGACTGGTCGCTTGGAACTGGTCGCTTGAGACTGGTCGCTTGGGACTGATTTCCGTGTGAATGATCTCTCGGAAACTGATCGTTTGTGTCTGATCGTTATGTGTCTGCTGTTCTGATCGTTATGGTCTGCTGTTCTTGGACTGCGCCGTCTGAACTGATCGCTTGTGTCTGATCGTTATGTGTCTTGCTGTCTGATTCGTTATGTGTCTGCTTGTCTGACTGGCCGTCTGAAACTGATCGCCTTGTGTCCGGATCGTTATGTGTCTGCTGTCTCGGACTGGCCGTCTGAAACTGATTGCTTGTGTCTGATCGTGATGTGTCTGCTTGTCTGATCTTTATGTGTCTGCTGTCTGACTGGCCGCTCTGAAAAGCTGATCGCTTTGTGTCTGATCGTTATGTGTCTGCTGTCTGCACCTGGCCGTTCTGAAACTGATCGCTTGTTCTGGATCGTTAATGTGTCTGCTGCTCTGACTGACCGTCTGAAACTATCGCTTGTGTCTTGGATCGTTATGTGTTTCTGTGTCTGACTGGCCGTCTGAAAAACTGATCGCTTGTTGTCTGATCGTTAATGTGTCTGCTGTTGCTGGACTGACGTCTGAAACTTGATCACTTGGTCTGATCGTTGATGTGTCTGCTGTCTGACTTGACCGCTGAAACTGATCGCTTATATGTGTCTGATCCGTTATGTTGTCTGCCTGTCTGACTGACGTCTGAAACTGATCGGCATTGTGTCTGATCGTGGATGTGTCTGGCTGCTGACTGACCGTCTGAAACTGATCGCTTTGGTCTGATCGTTATCGTTGATGTGTCTGCTGTCTGACTGACCGTCTGAAACTGATCGCTTGTGTCTGATCGTTATTTGTCTGCTGTCTGATCGTTATCGTTGATCGTGTCTGCTGTCTGACTGACCGTCTGAAACTGATCGGGTAAAGCTGCATATCCTGGGACTGACCGATCTGAGACTTATCAGTGATCAGTGATCTTCGGGACTGATCGCCCTGTAATGGATTGCCTGGGCTGGGACTGATGGCTTCACCTTCTTGTGACTGATTCCATTAGGAATTATCACACTGGGATTGATCGGCTAGGGCTGCAATTCCTGGGACTGATCGTTTTAAGGTTTATACCCTGGGACTGAAAAATCAAGTGGTTTAAGTTCCGTGGAATCGTAGCTTGAAACTTGAGAGACAATTAATGAGTGTACTAAAACCTCATGTGTCTTTTATATGGCGAAACTTATCCACATGGGATACACAAGTCTTCACATCAAGGTAAGTAATATGATACAAATAACTATCATATACAGCACTGCTTCAGTATTCAATGTTCGAAATGCGCCCGGAGGATGCTCCTACCTACGGCGCATATACCTCACTCTCGTCATATTCCCTGTGGCATGGGTGGGCGCATTTATTTCACGGACGCCATTGGAGGGCTCTCACCTACACTATGCATTCAATGGCATCTGTATCAAATGGACTTGCATCTGAAACAGTATATTTATAACTCTGGTTGACTGCACGAAGTCATAATTTATTGCGTGAACTAGTTCGAATTACCCTAATTTAGGCAAATGAAGACCTGATAACTAGCACAAACTACCGTAGGTTTTAGCAGTATGGGTGGAATGTGTCAGCCGCACAAAAACATAGGCGCTCAGTGGCGGAACACAACCTGTATAAATTTATTGTCTTCTTGATTTGCATGTCTCATAAGAATGAGCGTCTGTGTCGCCATACAAAACGCGCTCAATGCATCTCATTTTCTCTCTTCCTTGACTTCAAGAGCCACTGCTTCTGCCACGGACCAAAGCTCGGCTGCCGGGCCCTGGGGCCGTGGCGCAGTCAGCTGTACTGGGGCGTGCTTCACAGTGCTCAGAGCCACTGTAGCCGAGCTTCACCACTAAGTGGGACAACCTCTTATAAGAGAGCTGCGGGCGGACCTGCTTCAAAGGCGCGTCTTCAAAAGTGCCGCCCGGATCAAAGCGGTGGCCGCGCGTACGACCGCCGGGGGCAGCCGACTGGCCACTCGTGGCTTGTCAACATCGCCTCCGCCGCCGCCGCCGAGTTCGGCAGAAGAGTTTGCAAATCGGGCCGGCCGTCGGCGACCGAGGGACGCGTCGGCGATTTACCGACGGCGAGGCATTGATCTGCGGCGAGATTAGAGTGCTGAGCTGTGGGATCGGGGTCATCGCGGTGTGCCGACTCAGGGCGAGCCGGATCCACCTGGGGTTAGAGCTGCTGCAGCCGCAGGCCGTCGCTAGGCTGAAGTCAGGCGCTGGGCTGCCATCCGTGCGATGAGGTTAGCATGAGAACAGGGGAGATAGTTTGGCGAGAGAGGGAGTCGGAGAAGAGTCCCATGGTGGATTGAGGTGAAGCTGGGATTCCATGAAGAGAGTGAGTGTAGTAAAGTCTCATGGAGGACAAAGATGGGGCCCAGGACGTCCGTGGAGAACGAAAGACCGTGGAGAACAAAAGACCATGGAGAACGAAGACCGTGAAGAACAACGACATGGAGAACGAAAGACCGTGGAGAAGTTAAGACCGAGGAGAACGAAAAGACCGTGGAGAACGAAAGACCGTGGAGAACAAAGGCCGTGCGGAGAACGAAAGACCTGGAGAACGAAAGACCGTGGAGAACGAAAGACCGTGGAGAACGAAAGACCGTGGAGAACGAAAGACCGTGGATAACGAAAGACCGTGGAGAACGAAAGACCGTGGAGAACGAAAGACCGTGGAGAATGAAAGACCGTGGAGAACGAAAGACCGAGGAGAACGAAATAACGTGAAGAATAAAAGGTTGTGGAGGACGAAAGACCATGGAGAACGAAACACCGTGGATAACTAAATAACGTGGAGAATGAAAGACTGTGGAGAGCGAAAGACCGTGGAGAACGAAAGACCGTGGAGAACGAAAGAACGTCCGTTGAGTGAGACGAGTCAGTAAGACAGGTTGTATACCATGCAAGGTGAACGATGGCTTAGACCAGTGATTCCCAATACCAACTCCCGGGAGCTAATACATAGACATTTGGAAGCGTTAGAAAGTTAGAAGTCGTTGATTCAAACATGCACTGGTCTGAAGCTGCGCCACTTCCGATCGAGAAGTTCGTTGGGACATGTTCGTGGAGAGAAGTTCGTTGGGACCCCCTCCACATAAGTACCTTTGACCTGATCCTGACCGGACATGTTTTCCTATTTGTAAAAACTTTGCATAGTTTTAAATGCGTCTCATTGGGAGCTTTAGATTGCCGCCTTGCGTGTCTCGCTGCGGTTATTGGTTCGAAAGATAACGCGGGGCATAAACTTAGAGAGACATAATAAGTCAGTCAAAAATATAGATATTGCTTCAAAATTGCATTTTGGCACATTGTCCTTACTTTATTCTCCATTATATCTTCAGTTTTTTGGAATATTTTGGATTTTTCCCCCAAGCACAAATTGCTGTCATCACAAAATCAGCATTGCAAAATACATTAAAAAAATATATACTGGAGAACCAAGTAAAGACAATGCTCAAACCGAGTCTCAAAACAATATATAATATATGTTGACTGACTTATGTTTCCCTAAGAATAGCCGGTAGCATTTACAATGTGGGAAACCGAAATACGTGTGGGGCGCGTGTTAATTACTTTAAAGAAAACAAATCATGATAGGGCAGCTTAAAGTTGGTACACAAGATTGGCTTCTGCTATTGAATGTCAAGTTCATCCATTCATTTACCATTTGATCCAAGGCCCTAGATACAGTTCAGCCAATAGGCAGCGAAAAGCGTAACGTTATGGGTACATCCATCAACATGCTAAGCTGTGTTTAAACTGCAATCAGCTTCAGATATTACTTTAGTCCCTTTGAGCCCCTATAATTTATATACATGAGTGTTATAGCAGCATACTTGGTATACATTCAATGGTTGAAGAACTCTTGAACGGTTAGCACTGTTTTGAGAGACGTACCTTATGATAATAACAGGTGTTAACCTAACTCGCATAGTGCCGAAAGAAATGATTTTATAGTCAATAGAAAATAAAAACTTTATTTTTGCGCCTTTATCAGTTATCAGGATGCCAGATGAAGGTTCAAGCTGAAAGCTTCTTATCTTGTGTTTGCTTTACTAAATCATCTTTCTCGGCACTATGGGAGTTAGTTTAACACTTTTATTATTGTTGAAGGGCCTCTACAAACCATGGTAAGTACGTTTTTGGAAATTTATCATAGAAGGGGTAGCTTCTAGCTTGCTTGGCGATAGTGAAGACAATTAGCGATAATTAAATATGTCTACGAACAAACGCTCGCAAAAATAAGTTCCTCCTCCAGGGGCGTATCCAGGGTGGCCAAGGTGCCATGCATATGTCAAGGCCTATGCCCCCCTCCTTACCCAAGGTCCTGAAACCGCAATTTCCCCTCCCCAAAATGGCCGGACGTACAGCAGTGGATGGCTGGCACGGATCGCTCTACCCCCGCCCTGTTCAACAGCTTTTGGTTTTAACTACAACTGTGACTGCGTCCCTCTCCAGTAAAAAAATCGTATAGCGACGCCCCTGCTGGAAAGTGAATAAGGAAATAAACGTTTTTTTACAATGACATTTGGATTTTTTGAAGATGGCCCAGTGAAAATCCATCGAGGTAAGTCGATCACAGATCGGTTGTTGTGGAAAAGGCTGTGTAATCATAGTTGCGGCACTCGGCCGCCAGAGGCGCTGGCCTCGCGAGCGGCGTGACCGCTCGCAAGGTCACCAGTTTGCTCCCCCCCGGCAATTAAAAGTATCCAGTTCGGTCCCCTTTCGACCGGTGCGCGCGCTCCTTCCCGCGCGTTGTTTGTTGTGCGAGTGGTCGGCCGTCATTTAGGCGACCACTATATCCCGCATACGAATGGCGGATAAGGACAGCAAGGAGCTAGCGGACAGAGTGGCAACGGCTGTCGGCAGGATTCGATCGCTGGAGACTTTGGTGGAAGGCTGGCACGTGACAGGCCCGCCGTCGGGCAGTGCGCCGCGTCAGCCGCGAGTGAGAACGACAACGCCGGTCGTCGGCACGTCGATGTGGACGAGCAGCATCTGCTGGCGCAGAGTGCTGTCTGTGGCTCTTACAGTGAACTGCAAAGTGAGTTTCGTGCCATCAGAGAGAGTGTTGCGAAGATCAAGCTGCCAGCTGATGCTGTGGTCGAGACAGCGTGCGGTGTTTAGCAGGGCTGATCTGCCCGCAGTTCAACCTCCAATCGCAGAGTAAAAGACAGGTTCCAGGAAACCCTCCCTGAAGCCTGCTTGTCTCCTGCGAGGCGTCGGAGCCCTTTCGTTTCGACCGTGACAACGGTGACGCTGGCCCATCTCGCCATACCTCCCAAGCCAGGATACTACAACACCTGCTCGTGAGCAAGGCCAGTTCCGATGAGGGCACTCAAAAGCTATTCGCCACCCTGCAACAGAACCCGGCTGCCTTCCCGCCGAGTGCGTTGGAAAACCTGCACCGCGCGGTCTCCATCGCAGGTGCTCGCCCGCCACGGCAGGTCAGTTCGGCGGTGACTTCCCGTGGCCGCGGGGTACCCTCACCGCTCGGCTTTCGGGCGGGGCGGCGGCCGCGGCTACGGCTTTGGCAGTTTCGCCGGCCGGGACTGGCAACAGCCAGCTGCTGATTGGACTCGCGTCCCGTGGCTATCTGACCTCGCCGGGTCAGTGACTTTACCGGGCGCTCGACGGCGAAGAGTGGATGACGGACGTGACTGAGTGAACCACTGCAGCCTGACCGGTCCTGGTGTCTACGGACGTGAGTGATGCCGCTGTGTCCGTCTACTTGGGAGCGCATTGGCGCCTCTTATGTAGTGATGGACTGGATTACTAATGGTATTAAAATGCTATTTTGCCGTGAACCGGAACCTTCCGTCCTAAAAAAATCCGTCATTGAATAGTGCTGAGAGTAGTTTTATTTGCGCTGAGATCGACAAGTTGTTATCTAACGGTGTAGTAGAACGTGTTCATGAAATGCCGAGCTGTGTTTCGCCATTGAAAGTCGTGTCTAAGAAAAATGGCAAGTTTAGACTGATCTGTGACCTTCGTTATGTAAATGAGTTTTGTAATGTTCCTCGCTTCTCATCTGAGGACGTTTCGGTTCTTCCGCAAATCATGGGCACTAATGATCGCGCAGTTACACTCGACCTGCGCGATGGTTTCTACCACTTTCCTATCCACCCAGACTACCGACTTTAAACTATAGGATTTCAGCCAGGGCCACTGGTACGTGTGTGTAGACTTCCCTTTGGATGGTCGGGGTCGCCGTATTATTTCAATAAGTGCATCCGAGTTATCAGTTGAGTATTTGTGTATGTACATCAATGTCCATCATGGCAATTTGTTTTGACGATTTCCTTCTCACGGGCTTCGCAAATCGGACATTTTGGGCAAGGTTCAGGCTGCTTCTTGACACCTTGTCTCACCTGGGGCCTGATGGTCAATCACGATAAGTCGTGTCTGAACCCTTTCCGGTACGCGTCACGTACCTTGGTTCGATATTTCGCTGTGCTGGGCCGGACAGGCCCGCCTGTTCATTACTTGCCAAAGCCCAAGGTCTCAAAGCTGAAACAGGAACATTCTGCCGCGCCCCTCAACGCCACGTATTTCCGCGCGGCTTTTGGCACGTTTCGCGGGCCGCTGCATCAGTATGCTTGCTGCTGTTTTCCCCTGTAAGCTAAAACTTCGGAATGTTTACCGACTTCTCAACTCCAGGCGCTCTTGGGAGGACTCACTGGAGTGGTCAGAGGAGGCGGTGGCGGATCTGAGCTGATGGGTCCACTCGCTGGACGGCTGGAACGGGAGGCTTCTGCTGCCAACCGCTCAGTTCGACTTACAACTGCTGACGGACGCGTCGGAGTCCGCCTGGGGAGCTGTGCTGAGAGAGCCGGCGTGTCGCACCGCCTCTGGCTTCTGGTGACCCACGGTGAGCAGCGAGTCATCCAACTACCGTGAGCTTTTCGCTGTCTATTTAGCACTTCTTTCCCCGTTAATCATCACTTGCAGGGAAGAAAGGGGAGATTTTGTCTGACAATATTAAGCACAGTCTGCCCGTTGATAAATAAGCTTGGGTCCGCTTGATGCGCGTTTAAGATCGCTCTCTCAAGGCAATCTGGTTTTGCCTTTTGCAGCACAACCTGATGATCGCGGCTCATCATATCAGCGGGGCTTGCAACGTCGAGTCGGATGCTCTGTCCAGGATGCCGCTGCGACACGAGTGGTGCCTACACCCCGCGGTGTTCCGGCAGTTGGAGTGCATGTTCGGACCGCACTCCATAGATCGGTTCGTGTCGTTTACGACGGCGCTTCTCCCAGTGTACAACAGCCGGTTCGACGACCCGGGAACAGCTGGCTTGGATGCACTCGGTCAGTCCGACTGGGGTCGGCACCACAACTTCGTCAATCCGCCATTCCGGCTGATTTCGCGCGTGTTGGCATGTTGTGGAGGTGGCAGAGGGCGGAGGCGACTCTGGAATCGCTCCACTAGTGGCCCGGGCAGCCCCTGGATGGCCAGGCTGAGACGGCTGAGTGTCGCCTTACGCCCTCCGGTCTGCCGCCGGTGACGCGAACGCTGTATACTCCGTGCTGCCTCTGCAGGCTGATGCGAGCCTCACCGGAACACAGGCTGGGACACTGTGTGCTTGGCGGATATCTGGCGCAACAAAACTAGCCCGAGCGTGAGGGTCACGCTCTGCCAGGCGCTCAGCTGCCACTCTGTCTGGCTGACTCTACGCCTCGCGACTTACGATCGCTATATTCGAGAGTGTTCAGCTTTCTGCTCTTCCCGCGGTGTGATGTTTCCTCCTACAGATACCGCGATTCTAGCTGACTTTTTGGTGCAGAAAGGTAGTGCCTCTGACCGACCTCGGTCTCTGTTACGATGTGTGTCTGCCGCTTTGTCATCGGTTTACGAGGCGTGTGATCAAACAAACCTGACTTTCCGACGCATTGATCCGTGCGCATATCTGAAGGCGCTATCGTGAAAAGTGGCACCCGTGTCCTATCGGAGGCGCTCGCGTGTGATGGACCGTTGCAGGCGTTCGTACGTATGTTATCAGTCGTGGCCCGGAAAACGACGCACTGTCTGTCAAAACAGCTGCGGTCCATCAAACGATTAACGTTGCTGGCCATCTGCCCTTTTGCCTCCGGCCCCTCTGATATCGCCCCACTAGGCGCGTTACTATGATGCAGACTCGGGAATGTTTCTCGTTTTGTTATGTCTACCGATCAGGGTCACTTTTTGTTCCGACGGCTGCTGAAAGTCTCATTTTTGGGAATCAGCAAGAACGATCTGCATAGGACAGTTGTGTCGTTGTTGCTGCCACCTTGGCAACAATGATGTATCGTCAGATCTGCTTCGACGCTCTTCGTGCGTACATCGCGCGTCTGACCGGTGGCGGTGCCCGGTCACGAAACCACTGTTTTTGGGACTAATTCGCCCTTATGGAGCTATCTCTGCCAGCTCCGTCGCCCACATTCTGGGAGAAGTCATAGAGGTCGCCGAGTCATTTGGTCTGCAGCCGGGACATCGGCCGAAAAATTTTCGCCCGACGGGGGCGACGGAAGCTGTGAGACTTGGTGTGGACGTCGACATTGTTCAGCAACTCGGCCGGTGGAAAACTAGGTCAGTGTTTCTCGAGCACAATGTTCACAGCAAGGTAACCGAGTCGTTCACCGGCGACCTGTTTCAGTGATCCGTTTACGCACTAGTGATCGACGATCGTGCATCGTGTATGTCATTTCAGATGGTTCTCGCTATGTGATTGCATTGTGTATCTTGTTTATTTGAGAGAAAAAAAAAGAAAACAATATACTTGTTACTGGCGCCGAGTGCCTGCAACGTTGGTTTCCCAAAATCATAGTTGCGGCACTCGGCCGCCAGAGGCGCTGGCCTCGCGAGCGGCGTGACCGCTCGCGAGGTCACAAGTTTGGTGCCGCTCTGTTTAACCCTGTCACACGGGAATGTTGATCTGTAGCCATCGGTTTCGGTGTCCGCGTATCGTGGAAGGGTTGAGATCGGACGAATTGCATTGTGTATCTTGTTATTTGAAGAAAACAATATACTTGTTACTGGCCGCCGAGTGCCCTGCAACGTTTGGTTTCCCCAAACACATACGTATGGAGGCATATCTTATTCCTATTCAAGGCATATCTTCATCCATGCAGTCTTAACAAGTTCAAGTCCAGAAAAATTGTGATAATTGCGAATGGCAATGCTGTGGGCGCAACGTTCTGGCCATATGATGATATGCTGCAGACCTCGCCCCGTTACTGACCAGCTGAGCACGACATATCGGGGTGGCGCCACTGCACATAACGCTGCCGTATCGGCGAGACCAACATCGAGACAGGTGCACAGCAAGAGCAACATTAGACAGTACGCTTGAATTCCACCGGACGAATTCGAGATGGTAACGGCGTCGCACCAATTTGTCGGTCTGCAAAAGTAACCGGCATCAATGTGATTGACTCATGAGTAACACGTAGAGTTCTAATGGCTGAACTTTTCCTTGAACCTAGCCCCCCAGCCATGGCATCACAGCCACAAGTCAGCCAAAGCCACACCAATGTAATGGCTGGCCGACATTGCCACCGAGAGATTTTGAATAAATTCCTACTAGTGTTTATTTTCAGTCTACTGTTATGGCAACATGCCAAGGCTTCTTTTAACTATGTTGGTTTGCTAAAATTGATGCAAAAAATCCCCTGCTAGACTGTGCAGCCACAGCCGTGGCCATAGCCATGATCTAGAGATTTTCCAGTCCGGCCCGCCCCATTAGCCGTGGGGTTCGGACAGCCATGAAGATTGAAGATAGCCGCCCATGTATGACCTCTAGGCTCTAAGTACAAGTAAGACGTCTGTTTGGTCAGATAGTGAGTGCATTGTTCGTTTGCTGTGTTCCTGGTCACAGGCAGCAAAACAGAGCCGGACGGGATGGCGTTTGTTGCTGCATTGCATAGCGAGAAACAATTATTAGAGGGTACATTTATGACAAGGGTTGTCAATTCATAGAATGAACAATCAGCAGATATTGGGCCGTGAGCATGGTCAACATGCATCGAATCGGAAGCATATCTGTATAATACCCAGTTTTCATAGAAGTTATATAAAGTTATAGTCTGAACAACGTAATAACCCCAGAGCAAAGTTCCCGTAATGCTCAAACTTTGAGCTTGAATAGATCAATTCATGCCATAAGTCAGCCCGTGTGACGTCACCCGACGCTTGTCAGTCGCTGCTATTGCAAATCGGCTGTGTGACGAGCGTCAGCCGATCCGTGAACTGTCCAACTGCCAGAGGCCGGGAGCATTGTATAACACGTTAGTGGCTGCAGACAGCTGCTCGGTGTCATGTCTTGGGAACAGCTTGTGACGCCTGACGAATCCTCGAAACTCACCGAGACATGCCAATGTTGAAGCCGATCTGAATGCGTGGCGATGAATGCCGTAATGAATTGAATGCGAGATGATCTGAAAAATTGAATTTTTGAGCGACAATGCCGACCACCGGACTTTGATGGCACGGTCAAACACTTTTTATTTGACGGGACCTGTGACGTCATCGGTGACCCTGAGGATAACAATATTAGGTTTCCCTCGACAAATTTGATAGGGCTA